>VDFB02334368.1:12500-28887 GCA_007258455.2 Sequoia sempervirens
TTCATCATTATGCCCCATATTTGACGACTGATATTTTATTAGCTTGACTTGCCCTAGAAGGCAACCCTATTTTATGAGGGTGTTGTATTATGGTTTTGTATTGTGATGTATTTTGAGAGTCTGATAGCGGTCATGTTTCCTATGGATATCTAATTGGTAATACTCCTATGAGAAGCTTGCTCTACAAGTATATTATAATCTTTGTGATTTTTGAATAATATATTGGGTGACTTTTGGAGTGTGGAGTTTTTCTCCCAGAAGGATTTTCCCCATATAAATCACTATGTTGTGGTATGCATGATATTCATGTCTATTTCCATTTAAGTTTTTGTAACTATTAAAGATATGTAAAAGATTTGTAGTATTCTCCTCTCAAGATTAGTGTAGGAAGTTGTTCCGCTACCTTAGCTTTCTTACAAAAGGTATCAGAGCCTGATCACCTTTGGTTTTAGTTGTGGGTTGTTGGGATTTTTAAACTATTCTAGATTTGAGTGGGAGCTTGTGTAGAAGACACTTCGTGATCTTGTTGCAGGAATTTTTAGATGGAAAGTTTATCGAGGAGAATAGAGGTGGATAAATTTTCTAGAAATAATTTTAAAATGTGGAAGCTGAAGATGGAGGATCTATTGATAGATCGAGATATGTGGGATGTTGTTGATGAGAATGTTTCAAGGCCTACAGATCCTACTCAAGCTACTCAATATGATGTTATGAACCGTAAAGCCAAGGGTCTAATCAAATTGTGTTTGGCAGACTTTGTTTTAATCAATATCCATGAAGAGACCTTTGCACAGAAATTATGGATGAAGCTTGGTGAGATGTATCAAGCCAAATCTTTAGTGAACAAGACTTTCTTGAGGAATAAATTGCATTCCTTAATAATGGAAGAGGGTGGACGAATTACAAACCACTTAGAAGCATTCAATATGTTGGTGGCTTAATTGGCATCAATTGGTGTCAAAATGGATGAGGAAGAGAAATGTCAAATCCTGCTTTGTTCTTTGCCTGATTTGTGAGATTCTCTTGTTATGGCTATCAGGAGTACTTTTATTATATTGAAGACTGGAGATGCGGTGGGTTTTGTGCTTTCTGAAGAGATGAGGAGGAAGGTATCCATCAGTGCCAAAGAGGCCTTGAATGTTCATGGAAGACCTAAGGAAAAAGGAAAGAAGAATGTGAAGCGTGAAAAATCCAAGTCCAAGGGGAGATCTAAGTCTCTTGGAAAGTCTAAAGTTATTTGTTGGAACTGCAATAAGCAGGGATATGTTCGTAAGGACTGCAAAGAAGAAAAGAAGAAGAAAAAGAAGAAATTTGATTATGATTTTGAGTTTGAGAAGGAAGATGGTGATACATTCATTGCAGCTTTGGAAACTCGTGCAGGTAATGATGTATGTTTAATTGACTCAAGTGCATCTTTCCATATAAACTTTAATAGAGAATGGTTTTTTGAATATGAAGAATTTGATGGAGGTAAGGTGTACTTGGGTGATGATTCTCATTTAAACATTGTTGGTCGTGGTAAAGTTAAAATCAGTTTTTGTGATGGTAGAATAAAAATTATTAATGGTGTGTTGCATATCCCTGGTTTAGCACAAAATTTGTTATCTATGAGCAAACTAATAGATGCAGGTGTGAAAGTAGTAATTTTTGGTGCAAGATGCAAGATGGTCAGAGGTGCTATGGTGATTGCTAGAGGTGTCAAATATAGCACATTGTATAAGTTTGATGCATGCACTGTACTTCTATGAAAAGCAAGTATGTGGAATAAGTGACAGTTTCACCTTCAGTAGATGGCCATGGATTTTGGGTACCCAAGGATGCTCTTTCTTTTGAATCAAAGTTACTTGCAAAGAAAACTATATTATGGCATAGAGACTCGGCCACATTGGAGAAAAGGATTAAGGGCCTTGAAAAATAAAAACCTTGTTGAAGGTTTGTCTAATTATAGTATTGAATTTGATTTATGTGAGCATTAAATTTATGGAAAACAAAACCATGTTCAGTTTTACTCGAGTTCTCATAAGTCTTGTGGTGTATTAGATATTATTCATTCTGATGTTTTTGGTCTTGTAGATGTTCCTTCAATTGGTAAATCCACATATTATGTTTCATTTATTGATGATTATAGTAGAAGGACACGGGTATATTTTCTAAAGAGTAAATCTAAAGTTTTCAATTGATTTAAAGGATTTAAAGCAATGGTTGAGTTGCAGATTGGAAAGAAAATAAAATGTTTGAGGACTGATAATAGTGGTGAATTTTTCTCTAATGATTTTGATAGATTCTGTAAAGATTGTGGTATTCATAGACAAAATACAACTCCAAATTCTCCACAACATAATGAAGTTGTAGAAAGAATGGACAAGACACTGATGGAGAAGGCTAGGAGTATGTTGAGTGGTGTTGGTCTAGAACAAATGTTTTGGGTTGAAGTTGTTTCCACTGCTTGTTACTTGATTAACAAGTCTCCTACATCAGCTCTTGTTGATAAGATGCCTATAGTATCATGGTCAAGTTGCAAGCCTTCATTAAGACATCTTAGAGTTTTGGGTTGTGAGGCATATGCACATGTGCTAAAGGAGAAGCGAACAAAGTTGGAGAACAAGGCTATGAAATGTATCTTCATCGGATACAGTTATGGTGTGAAAGGATACAAGCTTTGGGATCCTATTACACATGAGGTAATACATAGTAGAAGTGTTGTTTTTAGAGAAACTAAGCCTTCTTTTGTTACATTGCAGTGAAAACAAAGTAAATAGGAAGATGTGATTCAATTTCCTTCTACACTTAAGAAAGTTGAATCGAGGCCCATGGATAGACTAGAAGTTGAGGAGAGCTCATCTAGCTCTGAATCTTTAGAAGAGGAGGAAGAACCTCCAACTTAGCTTGTTCATAGGTCTACAAGGCATAGACAACCACCTGAAAGGTATTCACCTGATGATTAGAGATGTATTTTTGCTTTGAATAGTAACATGGATGAACCTAGATTAGTAGAAGGGGCATTAGGTATGAATGATGCAAAATCCTGGAAGATTGTTATGGATGAAGAAATGGCAGCTTTGAAAAAGAATGATACATGGGATCTTGTATCATTGTCTGAAGGATAAAACTTGTTGGTTGCAAATGGGTGTTCAAGAAAAAGATTGGTTCATATGGAAGTATTGAGAAATACAAAGCAAGGTTGGTTGCAAAAGGTTACTCTCAAGTTGAGGGTGTTGATTATGGTGATATATTTTCTCCTATTTTAAAAATGGAATCCATTAGATTTTTGCTTTCTATTGATGTTGCTTATGATTTAGAGGTTGAGCAAATGGATGTGAAAACTGCTTTCCTTCATGGTGACTTGGAGGAGGATATTTATATGACACAGCCAGACCACTATGTGGTGAAAGTTAAAAGTAAATTGGTTTGCAAATTGAAGAAATCTTTGTATGGCTTAAAACAGAGTCTTAGGATGTGGTACCAAAAATTGATACATATGTGTTGAGTTTGGGATTTGAATGTTCTAAATTAAATCATTGTGTTTATTATAAAACTGATGGCGATCGTTTCCTATTTATTGCATTATATATTGATGATATGTTATTTATTGGTAAAGGAAAAGGTATGATTTCAAAATTGAAATCTCAACTTGTTGCTAAATTTGAAATCAAAGATCTTGGTGCAACTAAACACATTCTTGGGATGGAAATTAAAAGAGAGAGTGAACAGAAAGTTATGGCTTGGCCAAAGTAAGTATGTCAACTCAATTTTATAGAGGTTTGATATGCAGGCTTGTAGACCATTATGTGTTCTTGTTTCAGTTGGAACAAAGTTATCTATTTCAAATTTTCCAACATCCCCATCAGAGATGGAAGACATGAGCAAAGTGTCTTACTAAAGTGTAGTTGGAAGTTTGATGTATGTTATGGTTTGTATTGGACCAAACATTGTCCAAGCAGTGGGAGTTCTTTCTAGATATATGTCTAATCCTGGTAGAGTTCATTGGGATGTAGTTAAAATATTCTTTAGATATTTGTGTGGTACATTAGATTATTCCTTATGTTATCACAATAATATGACTAAAGACAAGATTTCCCTTGATATTCATGGTTATGTGGATTCAAAATAGACAGGTGATATTTTGATTGGAGGTAAAAAATGGGTTTTGAAGGGGCCCGGAACCCTTTACAAAATAAAGCAACTGATAAAAAAAGATAACAACATTACGCAACAATTAGCCCAATGACAGCGAACCAATAGCCAAAAAGAAGGTAGTGAACCAAAGCACTACATATTGTTCAGTATCTCTGCAACCTCCACTTCACTAGCAGCCACCTTCTGCACATCATCCATAGTATTAGACACCTCTATACTAGAGGCCCTACCCTAAGCTTTCATTCTATTTCTAGTTTTGAGCCCCGACCCACCAGTTTTTACCTCGCCACTCAAAACACTACCTTTAACACCACCCTTCTCACCAGCATAATCCACATTCGACAGCTTACCCACAACAGTAGTATCATCAGCAGACACGATATCCTTTCTCTTTTTTCACAGTAATCATAGGGGAGATCACCTTGGCAGAGTAAAAAATGCCCAAAACCTTAGAGACATCTCCACTTTTCATCACAACATTCCACATTTTATCCATTTTATCCTCAAGGGATAAGATTCTCCCCTCCAAGTTTTGTTTCAAATTGATGGTTTCCTCTGCCATAGTATTAGCCACAGTATTAAGAGAGTCCAACAGATCATCAATTTGGCTTTGGACAGAAGGGTCTTCAGCCTTACTCGCAATACCTTTAATTCTAACATTAGTCCTATTAATCTCATGGAAGAACCACTTAAAAATTTTAAACAACACATTAGCACTATTATGAGCTGAGCCCAGCATATCAGACAACTCCTTGTAAAAGTTCTTAATCCCTTTCCCCACAACAATGTCCTCATCAGAAGAACTAACACGAACCTTATCAGTAGAAATATCCTTACTTTTTTTGGCGGAGATAGGAGTCTTCGTCTTTTGAATGGAGTAGACGATTTCCTCCACTACAACCTTCCTTTTCATTAGCCTATCCACATCCGCTTTGCTAGTTTCCACAGTATGTCCTCCACCAACAACCCTTTCCTTCCCCTACTTCTACAGCCCAATGTCAGCACTCGGAGAAGCCTCGCCAAAGATACCTCCAACTAGGGAAAGAGGGAAACCCTTCTCCAAGAGTTGGCTAATAGTTCTCAACACCCCTTCTCTTTTGGCTCCCATCCTCACTCTCCTGCAATTGTCTAGTCACTGGGGGAGGAGAGGAAGCTTCCCCATAAAGTTCATTTTTGTCCTTAACCCCCTTAGGAAGAACATTCGCAAGCACCTCATCACTGCATGTCATATAGCCCTCTTTGTCATTCGGCTTCCTTTTCGTAGTCTTACATGGAACAGGGGAATTGGGGCCCTCCTCAAAAGAGGCATACGAATCCAGGACATAATCAATACCATCATCCCTATTAGACTCAAAATCTTTGTTCAAAATAAGCTTCCTCTTCTTAGATTTTTTACTAACCCTTTCCTCTTTCGACTCTGTCTCATACCCCTCTCGGGGTTTAGCAATATTTTCCTTCGGGGACACAAGATGTTTTTGCACCTCATGAACTTTGGCGTGTTCATAGATCAGGAGAATTAATCCCATGTGCAAGACAGGGTTTCTAGGGTTTTTCATGGGTTCCTTAATCCCCGAGTCAAGCGACATCAACAAGTGGTATGGAAAGGAAATCCATTTCTTATGCCAAAAATGGTTAAGCAAAAGGAAATGGTAGCCACAACACTTTTAAAGAGCTCCTCTAATAACCACCACTCTTCGTCGTCCTCAAATCAGCAACCTCTTTCCCTTTAAAGAAAATAGATGTCGCAACCTGCAATTCTTTTTTGTCTCTAAACACCTTCATACCATGCATAGCCAAGCTAGTAATTTGGGCTATGAATTCTTCATCAACTATGACTTCCCTTTTGCCAAAATTCAGAGTTCTTTCATTCCACCCTTGAGCAACTAGATCAGTGAGCTAAGGGTTGTTACCATGTAGTTTCTCCATATACAGAGTTAAGCCACCCTTCTCTAAAATCTCCCACACCTCCTTCCTCTGCTTAGCAGAAACGCAGGACTTAGGCTCAACACGGTTTTTGTCCCCACCCATCATAGAAATCTTAACAAACAGAGGCCAAGCACAAAGCAAAAACCTTAGGAAACTAAGACAGATACCACCCAGAGTAGAATCATAAAACACAAGAATTTGGAAACTAAGACGAATATCACCCAGAATCTGTTGAAGCCAGCAAAAGGGCATATATGAAATGATGAACTTGAACTCCGATCCTTGTGAAAGTCGTCCCTCGTACTTAAAACTTGAATGAGATAAATCCAATCATCCTCATTCATAAAATTAGGCCACGTGAATAAGGACATGCACAACTCAATGCAAAATAAGATCAAAAGCACCTTGAAATTACCATTCATTGTTAATAATAGTTGTTGCCTCAAAAGGAATGGGATCATTTCAATCCCACTCCTTTCTTTCTTTAGCACCAAATTTAGCGAAGAAATCAGCTAACATATTTCCCTCTCTCAATATGTGGGGGATATAAAAAGTGTTAAAGGAATTGATGATTTCAATGGAGTCCCTAACCAAGGCCTCAATAGTCCAAGATAGAGGTGAAGCATTCTTCAAATTATTTATAATGTTCAGAGAGTTTCCCTCCAACCAGACCTTCCTATACCCTTTGCTTTGAGCCATTTTGAGTCCATGATAGGCTACAGCCACCTCTGCGTAGTGGTTTTTCTGGATTCCCAAAGGGAGCGCCACAGTTAAGACGAGCCTACCAATAAAATTTCTAATCACTCCCCCACATCCTGCAGGTCCCAGATTTCCATTTTCCATGCCATTAAAATTTATCTTAACCCAACCATCCGGTGGCCCCTTCCAAGCAGCATCTTCTCTTGAAGATTTCCCTTTAGAAACCGAAAGAGATATATCACAAGGCAACTTACACTTTTCTACAATAGAGATATCATAGGAACATAGATTAATCTTTTGTCCAACATAAAAGGAGATCCTTAATACCCACACAAATCTTATGAGCCACAGATAAAGTCGGAAGAGCAAAATTTCTAAAGATTTTGTTGTTGCGCTCCAACCAAACCCCCCATATCATGTGAGGCAAAGTGAGAGACCACAAAATTTGCAGAGTTGGATTAGAAGAGGGGCCAACCCATTGATACCATAAATGTTTGACACAACTAGTAAACACCCAGCTAAGATTCCAAAGCGAGAGCACATGATTCCATATCACACCAACATATCTGCACTTAATCAGCAAATGACAAGTATTTTTCGCTTCCTCTTCACAAAGAAAGCATCTATTGGGCATAACAAAACCTCTTTTAATCAAATTATCAGTAGTTAATATTTTGTTCTGGCAAAAGAGCCAAAAGAAAATGTTGACCTTAGGAATCAATCTAGAGGACCAAACAAAAGCCCAAAAAAGAGGCGGGCCAATAAAGGATTCATTGAAATGAAAATCTGAAGCAACAAAGAAGTTACCAGCAGAGGATGGCTTCCAAACAAACCTATCAGGAGAAGGGAGAGAAGGAATATGAACCAAATAAATAGCATTATAAATAAATTCCAAACCAGGGTCCACCTCATGCAACTTCCTCCAACAACCTATGTCAATATAGTCAGGAACAAATCTGCCAAACTGTCGCACACAGAGGTCCATAAAGGGTTGATCCCATGGCTCATCCTTGAGTGGCCTATTTCCATACCAATTATCTTCCTAGAACAAAATACTCCTCCCATTACCCATCTGCCAAAAGAGACCCTTAGCCACAAGCCTTCGAGCCTTCAACATACAATTCCAAAGCATAGAGCCATACAAAGGATTAAACTCATGAGATAAAAAAATCTCTAATCCCATCAACACCATGTAAGTATTTGCTCCAAGCAATTTTCACCCACTCACTTTTGGCTAGCATGAGATTCCACAACTATTTACCCAAAAGGGCAATGCTAAACGTTCTGATTTTGCAAATGCCCAGCCCACCAGCCTTTTTAGGTCGACAAACATCATCCCAAGCAACCAAATGAGTTCTTTTTTTGTCTTCAACACTCGTCCAAAGGAAGTTTTTCTGAATTCCTTCCAAGATATCCACAAATTTCCTCGGAATGTGAAAGAGACTGAGAGAATAGACCGAAATATTCTGAAAGGTGGATTTAATCAGCTGAACTTTGCCAGCTTGGCTCAACAAATCCCCCTTCCACCTAGCCAGCTTGGAATTGAATTTGTCAATCAACCCCCTCCATAAGGAATCCAGAGCCTTAGAGCATAAGGGGAGCCCCAGGTAAGAAGTAGGAAGTTCACAAATTTGACACTGCAAAATTCTAGCTATCCTATTTTGTCTTTGAATTGGAGTGTTAAAAAAGAAAATCACACTCTTCTGTAAGCTAACCTTTTGCCCAGAAGCAGCCTCATACATTTACAAAATCAGCTTGACAACCTTAGCTTCCTTGATAGACGCCTGCCCAAGCAAAAGAGAATCATCCACAAATTGTTGATGAGAGCATACAAGGTTAGTAGAAGAAGGAGCTAACCCATTCATAAGACCAGAATTAACAAATCTTTGGATGAGACAACCTAAGGACTCAACCATAATGATAAACAGGAAGGGTGAGATAGGATCCCCTTACCGCAGACCCCTAGAGCAATCAAAGAGAGGAGAAGGAGACCCATTGATGAGCACAGAGAACCGAGGAGTCAAAATAAGTTGATGCACAAGAGCCACGATTTTCTGCCCAAAACCAAAGGGGAGAAGAATCTTAGACAAAAAAACCCCAGTCTACTCTATCGTAAGCTTCAAGTAATCAAGCTTAAGGATAAACACAACTTGTTTATTGACAGAAAGAGAGTGAATATTCTCATGAACAGTGAGAATAGAGTCCAAAATTTGCCTACCAGCCACAAATTTGTTATGCTGAGGAGAAATGATGAGAGGCAAAAAAATTTGCAACCTCAATGCCAAAACCTTAGAGAAAATCTTATAAATCGAGTTGCAAAGATTGATAGGTCGAAACTCCTCAAAAGAAGCAGCACCAGGCTTTTTGGGAATCAAGACAATAAAGGAGGAGTTCAACTACTTTAAAAGGGAACCCAATCTGAAAAACTCCTTAGTAGCCGCAACATCTTTTGCAATATTTTCCCAAAAAGACTAAAAAAAAGAACATGGGAAAGTCATCAGGGCTCAGAGCCTTATTACCTTCAAAGGAGAAAACAACACGTCGAATCTCATCCACCGAAGGAATACAGACTAACTGCCTATTGAACTCATCATCCACCAACTGGGGAATATCCCTAAGAATATCCTCTTGACAAGCCAAATCAAGCTCCCCCTCCACCAAAAGCAGCTAAGAGAAATAGGAAGCAACAACAAGTTGCAAATCAACATCCTTCTCCAAAGCTTGATTATTATAGTTAATCAAATTAATTTGGTTAGAAGCCCTGTCTTTCAATGTAGAGATATGAAAAAACTTAGTATTTCTATCGCCACTTTTCAACCACATGATCCTCAAATGCTACTTCCAAAATTCTTCCTCCGCAATTATATTATGCAACTTGGAAAGTAAAACATTCTCCTTCTACATCAAATCTTGATCATACCCAGACATTTGAATGACTTGCTGAGCAGAGTGAAGCTCCTTAGACACTCCATCTTTCTCCATAAAAATATGACCAAAAGAGGTACAGTTCCATTTTCTAACATTATTCTTAACATTAGCCAGCTTTTTAACAACTCTATACATAGCCGACCCATCCACATTAATGTTCCACCAATCCTTAACCAAATTACCCAGGTCAAGATGACAAGTTCACATTTTCTCAAATATAAAAGGAAAGTTCTTCTTGCCACCCAACAAATCCACAGATAGAGCTAAGGGGAAATGATCTAATCCCAATATGGTAAGAGTTGAGAGGGAATAGGAGTAGTGGACTAACCACTCAGGGGTTATAAGAGCACAATCCAACTTAACCTGGATAAGGGCGTTACCTACACGCCTGTTTGACCAAGTAAAGGAAGCCCCTTTTAGATCCAAATCAAGAAGAGTCAAGTCATTAATGAACTGCATTAGGCCATATCTGCTATCATCCACGTTCTATGAGCCACCCATCTTATCAGCATCTTGCAGAGGAGTATTGAAATCTCCAATGACCAACCAATTACCAATATTATGGAAAACTTTAAAAGAAGCAAGATTCTCCCAAAGCCTTTTTCTGGCACTCTTACAATTAGGAGCATAAATATTAGACAAAGTCCAGGAAAACTTATCACGAAGGTGGAAAAAAGAGGTAGCCACATGATTACTTTCATTAAGCACCTCCACACCTCTAATCACCCTAAGATTCCAAAAGGTCACAATCCCACCAGAAGCACCAACCGCCTCAGAACAATGCATCCCACAATCCTTGAAAAGCTTCATTTTTAACCTAGAAATTTTATCCAATCCCATTTTAGTTTCTTGAATTAAAACAATATCAGGGCGATGATCTCTTACCAAATTAGCCAGGAGATCATGTTTATGAGGGTGATTCAAACCCCTCGTATTCCAAGATATAATCTTCATGGGAGTTTATAGGAAGTGCTCTTAGAGCACATATCCAACAAAGTTCTCTACGTACCATCAACTGTATCCATCTGACTCTCCTTCTCCCTAGCAACATTATTTGGAATCGTCCTCTACCATGTGGCTCAAACCCACAGTCTGACCTCTGCCTATTCCTTGTCACAACTCTCAGGCGAGGGAGAGTGTTTCTTCCTATTACGCCCACGAGCCTGAATGTAAGGCGGATTGTCCACTTCCTCCAACTCCTCAAACTCCTTAACATCAGGCCTCAACCCCAACCCCTATATTTTTGACACCGCACTTTGAGGAATCCCCCCAGGAGGAGATCTAGATTCAACAATCACAGAAGAATGATTTTCCTCCAACATCACAAACCTTACCTCAATAAACACAGGGGATGAGCATTCCTTTTCAACCTATCCCATATCATGATTCATTTCCCCTTGAACAGGTAGACATTCAGAAGAATCCACCTTGTCAGCCTCATCTAGGTATGTGTCCTCACGAACCTCCATAATCGCAACCGAGGAGGGCACAACTTTAGGCTCCACCTCCTGAGCTAGAGGTTTCTCTTTCTCTCTCCATTATTTTGTCATCTTCCTAGGTACTTTGAGAGGACATTTTTCAACCTAGTGGCCAACTTTTTTATAGTGGAAGCAGGCAAAGGGATTCGACTCGAATTCAACCATCTACTCCCACATCCCAAGTTTAGAGTTAATTTTAATCATAGAAGGCAAAACAACTAATTGCTCCACATTCACACAAAATATGGCATAAACTAGCTGCTTCCTAGAAGCCGTCATTTGGTCTATCGACAACAAACAGCCAAATGTGCTGGCAATCCCCTTAAACACCTCCTCATCCCAAAATTCCATCAGGAGACTAGGTAATCTAACCCAAACTAGAGCAACCGAGAAAGAGCACGAGTTCAAATTAAAGCCCGGTTCCCACTTCTTCAACATCAAGGAAGACTTTCCAAGGAACCATAGGCCACCTGTCAGCGCCATCACCATATCATCTTCACAGTTGAAGGAAAAAGAAAAGAAACCTTTGGCCATAGCAGCCACATCAACTTGTCCTTTAGGTTTCCATTAATTTAAAGTAAACTTGTGCACCAGCTCAATATGAGGCCGAGGACCAACAAATTTACCCAACAGAGCCATGTCCATATTAGACATGATTTTGTCAACAATACAGTATAGAACAGAAACAAAGTACTCTCTGGTCTTATTAGCAACAAAAGGCACTGGAGGGGAAGTACTTTTTCCTTTAGGCTTAGATCCAAACAGATTTGTCCATTTGAGAGAGGAGCTCGATAAGAAAGCATTCTTAGTCTTGTCAATCCCAAGACCCTCCACATTAGGAGTCCCATCACACCCATCCGAGGACAGGCCATTCCTAGACTTTTCAGATCCAGGTACCACTTTTTCAGAGACAGGCACTGGGGAGTGCGTGAGACACACTCTTCAAAGCCCCTTTCCCGTAAAAAAAAATGTTAGCCACAAAAGGGGACCCACTCAACTTACCTGCAACAAGGGCCCCACTTGACATCACCCTCTCATCAACAAACCATCCACCATTACCGCCTGAAGCATCATCCTGATCTCTCGCCTTTTCAAAATTTAAAAAATTGCCTCCACCATTGCCACCACACGAGGAGCTTCCCATCGCATCTATTGATTTTTACTAGGCAAGTGATGTTGATAGCAAAATATCCACCAATTCTTACGTGTTTATATTATTGGGTGATCCCACAATACTGGTTTACATTTTTTGGCCAAACTGGACACTGAACTGATTTTTTCTAACTAAATCTTCACTTTCGGGCACCTATAGTGGCTAAACCACAAGGAATTTGAAGATGATGCAAACTAGTGATTTGTGAAATTTTGTCTATAGATTCTAAATATATTTTTTTCAAAAATTTTGGAATCAAATTGCACTTATTTTTCCATCTCCTTCGAAAACTAGTTTTTTTCAGTAAACACCATTTTCAAGGAGTGATGCTCACCGTATAACACATAACTCTTTTTCCATGAAGGATAAAAATTCTAATTTTTTTGAATTTAGATTTGTAGCTCGATATCTAGTGCTTTAGTGGTTTTATAGTGTTTATTGAATATTTTTTCCTTAATCAAGTTTCAAATTCAAATAGAATTACAATTCAAACATAGAGGATTGTATAGCACATAAAAAAAATTGTATGTATCGAAAAAAAAAATTATTGGATCAAAGGTTTTAATATGTTTTCCCATATTTTTCTGAAATGATTAATAATCTTCTAGTACACCCACGTAATGCGAACAAAAGAGCTTGATTTTTGGTGAAAAACTACATTCTAAGAAATAAAAATAAATTATAATAATAAAATAAATTTATTTAAAATTACTTTTGGGAAGCTTATAAGGAATATAACCTGAAATTTTAAATGAATTCGTTTGATCCCCAAAAGATGTTAAATCAAAGAAGTGGTTTTATTAGTATTTGTGGGTATGAGGAGACTTTGTTATAGGTATGGTTTAAAACTAACAGGGTTCTATCCACGGGGGTTTGATCTAAGGTAGTTTGATCAAACCCTCTTCAATTGGAATGCTTTAAATGGAACTTTTTAAGGCTTAAATCATTATATTTTCTAAAAATATGTGATTTCAGCAAAAAATAGAATCTCCCAGAAATTATAAACCAGCTTTGTGGGATCACCCTATTTGGTGGTACAATTAGTTGGATGAGTAAGTGACAGGTTGTGGTTGTTTTTTCCACTACTAAATCAAAGTATATGGTAGCCACTCATGCTTGTAAAGAAGGCATTTGGCTTAAGAGACTGTGTTCAGATATTGGAATAAAACAAGGTGCAGTGACAATTTATTGTGATAGTCAAAGTGCAATATGTCTAGCCAAGAACCCGACATTTCATGTCAGGACCAAGCAAACTAATGCTCAATATCATTTTGTTAGAGATATGGTCGAAGATGGCAGGGTAAATATGGTTAAGGTTAAGACTTTGATGAATGTTGTTGATTCTTTAACTAAGCTTGTGAGCACAGAGAAGTTAAATTAGTGTTCAGAGACTGGAATTTTTGGCCCTTAGAAATTAAGAGATTATGATGACACCCTTATGTTGTCCTTGCAAGGCATTCAAAAAGTGGGAGATTTGTTGAGAAAATGTGTCCTAACCTTGCAATTACATAAGGAACTGTTGATACATAAGGTATTATTCATCTGATGATGACGAGGGGCATGGGGGGATCCCCCCACAAGTCATCCCCTCACTTGGGGTCTAGGGGCAATGCACTTTGGCAGGGGCTCGGGGGTAGTTCCCTCGAAAGCAAAATTTTATTTATATTTTATTATTGTAAATCTGGACCATTCATCACTATGTTTCATATTTGATGGACGATATTTTATTAGCTTGACTTGCCCTAGAAGGTAACCCTATTTTATGAGGGTGTTGTATTACGATTGTGTATTGCAATGTATTATGAGAGTCTGATAGCAGTTGTGTTAACTCTGGATCTTTGAGTGGTGATGCTCCTATGAGAAGCTTGCTTTGCAAGTATATTGTAATCTTTGTGAATTTTGAATAATATATTGGGTAACTTTTGCAGTGTGGGGTTTTTCTCCCGAAAGGATTTGTTAAATATCCAAGATACTGAGAGGGGGGGGTGAATTAGTATCCTCTTAAATTTTTTAATTAGATACCATCCAATTATTCTAATGCTTATAATAGAAAAGATAAGTAAAAGCATTAACAAGGCATGAAATCACAAAACACATAAACACCAGGATTTTTATGTGGAAAACTCAAAATGGGAAAAACCACGGTGAGTGTTAGCTCACAATATAGTATAACCGGTTATAAGATATTACAAAATGGGTGGCTCACTACCAGGACTCACTGTCCAAATACAAAGGCTCACTACCTACAAAATTACAATAACAAAATGGCTTACAGCTAAAAAATGAATTGATAAAGTATACCTAGTGAGTGCAGATTCAATTCTAATGAAGCTCAATAAACTGACTTGACACACTTCATCATATTTTCTCTTCTTCACAATTCGCATTCACAACACAATCATTGCACACAATCTTCAAACACTGTCCAATATATATATCTGATTTCTCTGCAAGCATCAATTAGGTCAGCCTAATTAGATGCACTTCTTATTTACCAAAAATATCATTTGTCGACTATAGGCTTTCACAAAATCTTCCCAAAATCAATTCAAACATCCAACATGCTACATCAAGTCGACATGGACCTAAGATAGATCGCACATCTTATCCGCATAACAAAATTTATTTGCCTTTACACAATACATCCATTAGGTCTACCAAGGATAGACCTAATAGCATAATTGCAATCACCAGAGAAATCCTGATACACCATACGAGCATCTGAGTACGTGAAATCTCGAATGTACGTACTACCAATGTCCATGAACCATTTCCAAAAACCACAAGCAACAGTAATCACCAACAAACAAATATGGACCAAAATACCAGAGGATGTATGCAAAATACTAGAGGATATAAACATCATACCGATTCAGATACCAGAATGGAATACCGAAACAAATTCAGACTTGATCTTGCAGTTACAACTCATATATTATGGTGACATCAATGACAACACAAAAAAACAAAATGAAATGTTCTTCTTCATTTTTCCAATAATCTCCCCCTTTGTCATTGATGGCAACATGTGCCAAAAAGAAATATTTACAAAACTTCTTATTTACAACACTACTCCCCCTAACACCAACATTTCACTATTCTTCACTCTCCCTTTGACATCAAGGACAAAGGGTGTCCCAACAACTGAAATTGAAATATGAAAACAAATAAAAAAAAGAAACATGTATTAACCAGAGGATGGTGAACCTTGAAGCTCCTTTAGAATACCTTCCCATACAGATTTACCATTCTCCCAGCTATCCTTTGTAGCAATTAGCATCCTGTTCGAGTATTCCAACTCTAACAAAGTTTCTTCTGCACAGTCTGAAGTACCAAGAGTCAAATTTATCTTCTCAAGCTTTTCTATTCCTGCCAAAGCCTTGCTAATCGGAGTGTATTCCACTCTTATAATTTCACTCAATTGATCAAATTTCCTAATAATCTCTTCCTTTTGCTTCTATAAGACAAATAAATTTTCTTTATGCGCAGTGATGGAATTCTAGGTAGATATGTCTCTATCTTTAGATAGACTGTAAGTATCAAAGACAACAGTCAACTGGGACTCAATGGAGTCCATAACAACCTTAATATTCTGAGTGGCATCTAGCCACTTCAAGCAATAAGCAAGAACAACATTTGCTTCTGACTCACAGATCTTCAGAGCTTCTAGATTCTTTTCAACATTCGAGTGTGCAAGAGCACACTAGTCATGCAGTGCCAATAGCCTTTTCTCTGCCAGTTTCTCCTCAACCTATTGCTTTGTCTTTTCACTAAGCCCAAAGGTATACTCCTTGAAATAATCTAACAACAATCTCATATTTTCAATAGGGGTGAGGGATGTATCAATAGATGCACCAGGTATGACCTCCTGCAATACCTTAAGGGCATATTCTATAAGTTTTGTTCCCTTCTGATGAATTTCAAGAATCTCCTTTCTTCTAGATGCCTGCAATGCATCTCCTAACACTACTTTATGCACCAGAGACATCTTCTCCACATCTACAAGCCCTTCAATCATGGGAAGTTGTAGAAGCTCCTGAGGGATTATCAACTAAAATTTGATTTT
>VDFB02334369.1:0-27867 GCA_007258455.2 Sequoia sempervirens
GTTTCTTCATTGTTTTCTTCCTTCTTCTCATAAGGACACTTAGAAAAAAAATGTCCAATATTTCCACAATTAAAATACTTAAAGGGAATCTTGTCCTTGTATTTTCTTGATCCCTTCTTTAGCTTCTTGACAAAGTTTGCTTCAGCATTGTCAGGATCTTCTTGATCAACATTTGCAGCTACTTCTTTTCCTTTATTCACCAAGTTGAAGGAAAATTCTCTCTTAGATGGTTCAATACTCACAATCCTCATCTCATAGGCTAATAATGAACCAAATAATTCATCCATAGAGAAAGTATTCATATCTTTAGCTTCTTCTATGGCAGGAACTTTAGTATCATATTTTGTTGTTAATGACCTCAGAACTTTCTTAACAATTAAATTATCTTCAATTTCTTATCCAAGTCCTCTTACAACATTAACAATCTCATTTACTCTTAGTAAGTAATCAAAAATCTTTTCATCTTCTCTCATCTGCAGGCCTTCAAAAGGAGCTCTAAGATTTTGCAACTTAGCTTCCTTCACATTCTCATCACTTTCATAAATCTTTTGTAGCTTATCCCATGTTTATTTTGTAGATTTGTAGTGCATTACTTTGAAAAACTCTATATTAGACAATCCACTAAGAATAGGATGCTTGGCCTTAGCATTGTACTCGTATTCCTTTTTAGCATCAGGATCAGTTGGAGGAGTTTGGGGAACATTGTAACCATTTTTGACACTCATCCATACATCACAACCTACAGAAGACAAATATGTTTCCATTCTTCTACACTAGACAACATAGTTAGTGCCATAAAACATAGGTAATTTCAAAGAGGATGATTAATGCTTAGACATTGTGTTCAAAAACCGGAATCTACCCAAGCTGGAGAAAGCTTTTTAATAGGGAACTAGATGCTCTGATACCAATTGAAGGAACACAAAGATCACTGAGAGGGGGTTGAATCAATGGGCTGCAAATTTTAACTTTCTAAGCAATGTAACAACAAACTCTAAAAGAATAAACTAAGAGCATAAGAAAGTTGACTCAACCAATCACATAAGGTGCATCCCACAACACTAAATGTACAAGGAAAAATACAATATGGGAGAAAACCTCAATGAGAATAGCTATTGGAGGCTATTTCTCCAATCTAGCCTCACAATGAAAATGTCTTCTTTTACAAAGTATGGGAACCAACCCAAAGGAACACCAATTCTTGATTTATGAGCACCAACTCAAAGGAACACCTATCCCAAGTTTATGAGCACCAACTCAAAGGAGCTTCTACCCCTAATCTAAGCACCCACTCAGATGATTACAAAATAGGAAATGTTTGATTACAATTTTAGTATCATGTTACAAATGAGATTTTGTAACTCATAAGTTTATGAACTTATGAAGTGCTTGATGTCTTTGCTATCCTCAAGAAAATTCCACAACTCACTTTGCAAGAATTCATGCACTTACTCTACAATACTTTATGATCTGCATTCATACAATAAGTCTTTGTAAAACTATCTCATGCCTTCCACACGCTTCTATAGAAAATAAGAACACTTTTTGCTTAGAAGTACATACTCTATTTTTACAAAGTCATCTTATCACTTCTCACACTAGTAATCTCCACACACACTAGAGAAGAACAATCACACCTATAGGAAGAATTCCAAATGAATAATAATGATTGTTATAAATCACTCCTAAAGTTCAAAGAGAAAAATTCATAGCCCTAATGTTTAAACAAATAATTTTGCATTTTTTTGTCAGTAACATTTTGGCTTTTCTGTAGCAGTCACACTACAGATTTCTGATAAATTCATGTAGCAATTTTTTTTTTAATTTGAGCCATCTTATCTCAGTCATCTCAAGTTATGAATCTTCCTTGAAATTCTTTATCAATATGCAATGATTATTAAAATATTAAAAGCCTAAATCTTATTCCTTTTACTATTCTTCTATCTGTACAATTTAAAGCTTTTCTAGAGCTGATGTAGGATTTGATGCAACTTCTTCTTTTTAGACTGGCTACCATTAAATGTAATTCTTTTTTATGTATTGGAAATGACATAAACATGAGACCTTTTTGCCTCAATTTTTCCAATTGAATAGTAGCTTACAATTTGATATCAAATCAATAATAAATAAAAACTTAAACTAGGGCATCACCCAAAAATTGCAAGAGGTATGAAACTCAGATAAAAATATTAGAAAATATTTTCAATCAATCACTGCTACATAAGGAAACTTCTTTGCTAAACAAAGAATAACAAAAAAATCTGATATTTAATTGAATCATATTTGTTGCCAATACATTCTTTAGAAGATATGAAAAAAAGATATAAAAATCTTCATCTAGCACAACTTCAGGAAAAGAGACTTTGTCGTCAAGCAAGGAATAAATAAAATCTGATTGTATTCAAATCATTCCAATGCAGCTGAAAAGCAAGGAAAGAATATTTTTAGAAAAATAAAAAAATCTAATATCACCACCTTGCCAAAAGTGAGGTGTCAACATAGGGTTTAAACAACCCTACCTTGTGTGTAAAAAATACTTTTACTTAGAGTTAAATCTGTTGCACCTTATCCTATAGCTGTCAAACAATTTTAGCACTAATAGGAGTAAATAAAATCTTCTGTAGCTGCTTCCATTAAAAATCTATGCATGCATAAAACCCCAGTAGGATAAACATGAGTTAATCAATCAAATCTCCACCTTTTCACCAAGTTATTACTAACACATCATCATGCCACTAATTTTCTGCCACGTGTATGCCATGTCAATATTCTCTAAAGCTTTTTGCATATTAAAACCATAACTAGCTTTTTAAAGTCATTTTAACTTTGTTGAACCCATCACTGTGAAGCTCCTGTCGCCAAGCAACGAACTTCCTATTGCCTAAACTGTACTCAACTATAATTGCAAACTGAGATGTTTCTGTAGCTATTTCTCTTCCTATAGCTGCATACAAACATTGTATTCATTGAGTTGACATCAATGGCAATCTAATGCCAACCAACCAAAACTCAAATGCCAACACTGCAAACATGAAAGGATTATCTGAAGCTTAGTGCAATAAACATGTACCATTGGTAGGAAATAAATAAATTAGACAATATAAAGAGTTATACAATTAATTAAAAATAAGATGCAATGCAATAAGGAGGTATCAAATTTCTATATGTTATAAAACATACTTTTCTTTGTACTTGTAATGGGATGAATGAAGTAATTATAGTTTAGCCATACCTCATGCATGTGGAAAAATGCAGTGTGTACAGAACAAAGCAACACCAGATTTCCATCATACCATATTGGCTCATGGAGTGTCACATGCTCTCACCAAACCCTCGAGTAAGAAAATAAAATTTCCACTACTACGATCAATGGTGAAAGCAATCTTTGGGCCGCTGCTAACTCAAGACAAGATCTAATGGCATTAGAAGGTCGATGAAGGACGATTTTCTAGGTTGTGTCTACTTGCAAGCATGAAAGGATTATCTAAATTTTAGTGTAATAAACACATATCATTGGTAGACAATAAATAAATCACAAAATTTAAAGACTTATACAATTAATTACAAATAACATGCAATACAGTTGTAGCAGGACATACTAAGTATATAAAATCTAGACATACATTGTGCACAAAATGTGTTGGAGTTTGGACACAAAAAAGGAGATTTTCTCTCCACCCTACCATATTGGGTCATGGAGCATCATGGGCTCTGAGGAAACCCCTGAGTAGTAATGTTAATAGTCCACCACTTTGATGAATGGTGAAGGCAATGCTTTGGTACCTAAGAAAATTTGTTTAGTGAAAATCAATGTTACATTTTTAATAAATTCACATGGAAAGCAGTATGTAAATCATGACATTTAAATGGCTCTATAAATTATAAGTGAATTATATGTAAACCACAATTACATGTCCCATATAAAAATCATGAGGAAGTGAATTTAGAGATGGTGCAGATTCTATATGCATAGAGATGAAGAGGAAAGGAGAAGCAATTCACTTACGATAAAGATGAGAAAATTTTGATTATGATGCCAATGAACAATATTTTTGGAGATGAGTAGCTTCTTTGATTTATAGCTTACTCTAATTTTTGGTATGTATCCTGCAATATCTAGCAAAATAGAAACATAGATATACATGTAATCACAAAGAACTCGGTTCAAGTGAGGAATTTAGTTGCACATAGAAAATATAAAATGGAAGAGAAGAAAATGAGGCCTGCTCTCTAATATTGGGTGGCCACTAATCTGATGAATGTTGAAATATTTTTTCCTCATTAGACTTCATACATAGTCTATCATTCAAATAATTGCTTTTTTGAAGCTCCTGCCAATGCTAACAAATTTACCTATGGAGCATCATAGGCTGTTACACAAATATACCCATAAGTTCTCTTCAAACACATGAAGGAATATTGATGTTGTGATTATTCACAGTGTTGGCCAATGTATATGCACTATGGAGAGGTATGTATGCATGCCATAGCAAATGAAAAAACCATTGATACATACTAATCCCTATGTTTGCTTTATGGGACACTCTTGGAATGATAAATTTTATTTTCAAATGTTAGATAGAAGATTCATGTGTGCAAGAAGTGGGAAAAGAATGATCACAACTAGAATTTTTGTATAGTTTTTGAAACCATCACCTCATGCAAAGAACACAAAGTAACATCTAGCCAACCCTACAAAAGCTAAGGAATGCTTCTTCAGATTTGTATGCTAGGATTAATTATTATACACTTTCCATGCAGTTATCATGGTTCTAAGAAATTACTTTACAGAAGAACAGGTATCACATGTTTCAGTTGAGAAAAGCAATTTATATAAATGCACGATGTGGATCAACAACAACAAAATTGTAACTATCAATTGAAACATTAGTACCCATTCTTTTGTTACAAGTGATGGTAACTCTGAATCAATAGACAAAAGGCTACATGATATGAAGTAAGAATAAATTTCCATGTAGAAGTTTAAATATAGGGATCAAAGAAAACAAAAAACAACCATCACACATTGCAAAATAATGCTTCTCAACCATCACCCAATGCTAAAAACACAAAATAACCTCCAACCACCATCACAAAAATTCCACATCTGATATAGATACTTACATATACAAATACATCATAGACACAAACATCTACACAGAACTCTATCAAGATACTCTATCCACTGAGAACATTAAAAAAAAGATGAGAACAATATTCTCTTCAAAACAATAGACAGATACCTATAAATCTTGAATTATGCATGCATATACACATAGATATCCATTACACACATATATATCTATGCACATCTATTCCAGAAAGTTGTATGCACTAGGAAATTTAAATTGCATGTATGTATATTTATCTATATACACACATAAATGTACACATGCATACAACCATGTCCACAAGTAGATATATGAACAACTATAGATACTAATACATCTCTTAAAAAGGATAACAACTCTATATAAATAAACAACATTAAATTAAATCAGAAGTATACAATTAAAATAAAACCAAATTATAAGTAACATGAATAATACAAAAGAAAACAAGTGCACCTTTTTTTCTTCAAGTTTATAAGTTATACTTCATAGTCTTAATATATAACTAGTCAAAGCAAAAGAAAATCAATAACAGTCGAGAGGAAAGGTCTTTTTGATGTGATAAGTAGTGCAAGGAAAGAAAATGAAGTAAATTTCTAGTTAACATAAACTATAAGAAATATGCAAGGTCACAATTAGGCATGGTTGTTTAGGTGTTCAAGGTAGCACAATAACTATCTCTGGAGAATCTTGCATGATAGGGGAAATAACAGACAATTTTGACAGTAACAACTTGCACTCAACTTCAAAGTTAACCCTTGTAACTTTCACTATTGTTGTTTTTAGTCTTGTTTCTGAATTATAAGTCTGAGTTTTAATAAGAACAGTGAAAACAAATGAGGTGTAGGTGACAACATTGATAACATACTCAGTAGTCATTGTAGTGGTAGACTCATATTGCAACATGTAAAGTTGTTTTGCTGACATTTGCAATAGGCTTGTCGTAGCCTCGTTAAAAGTAGTTGCCTAAAGCTCACCTGTGTGGTCTTCCATCTTTTGCTGCAATAAATAACAAAAGTTATAGTCAGCTATTGTTGTCTGGCATTTAGGGTAGAACCATACATATTTTTCTTGGATTTTTCACACTTTTTCTTGCATTGTCTGACATTCACCTACAACGGACATGTAGTGTAATAGAATGCATCAGTTTTTATATATTTTATTTTCACCTTGAGATTAGCTTGCAAAGTTTCTAGCAAGCCAAGGTAATGATCCAAGATATATGCAATAGTGACTCCCATTTCCCAAAGCAACCTTTTGAGGAACTTTTTGGGGGGCTCAACAGTAGGTGGGTCAACATGCCCTCATTAGATCAAGGGTTGTGCTTCTGGTATGTTAGGATTTATATATAGAAGAGTCCATGTGGTTGTGTTTAGAACTACTCCATTAAAGTACCCAACACACACATTTTTAATAGAAATAATGAAAGCTAGACCAATGGTGTACAACCTCTCCAACTCATCACCCTTTGCTTCCCAATTTGAGCCCCACAAATGAACATCAATTGAAAAGGATGAAAAATCATTAATTTTAATAGTCCTCGAAATTGTTTGGGAATGAGCCTTTCTTTGTATAGTTGATACGATTCCTACATACACCACAATGCCAATAACATCAATCAAACTGTTATTTATGTAATTTGCAATTTAATTTAATGGGATGAATTTAAATACTTTCTCTGGAACAAAGGACACATAATCATAGTATTTTAGCATTGATTTTTGATCCAAAATGATTTCCATTTGGTTGTTTAACTTATTAAATTTCTTGTTTTCCTATCTCACCGATCCCTTTGAGACATAATAAGTACATCCCAAATCAACCCTATCATAATGCAACTCTACTCCATCATTGAAGCACATAATTCATATTTTCATTCCCTCATCAACAATAATATCAAAGTTGAATACCTGGCCCTCGCACCCCTATCTATTGTAATGGTGCATATGCCTCTTTGTTGATACCTGACCTTTTATCATCCATTTTGTTTGGTAAACATTCAACCCTTTAACAGGGTTGATATTTGTAGGAGCATCTTGCTTCCTTGGGGATGTCTTAATTCCAAATGTTGAGGCTCATTTGAATGGGGAGGGCGAGTTGCAGCCAACTATTTGTTCTTCTTGATCTCTAAACAAATATATAGGTTTTCCAATTAGTTGACAATCTATCATTTTAACATCTAGGGATAGTATGAAAATTTCCCTAGATAAAAAAAAACATTATATACTTTAAAAGGTAGTCCCCACAAACAAGGAAGTAGAAAACTACAAGCACAAGTAAGGCAAAACTATATCTAACCTTGATTCCTGTAGCTTTCTACACAAATAGTTTGTCAAGCACAAAATCAAACCAATTTTCAATGTGCCTGTCAACAAAAGGTCATTGTATTTTGTAGGAAAAGTTCCTATCTGCATGTGGGTTCCATTGGAGAGGATGACTTTGTACCTATCAACTAGGCTTTGATCACCTCCTAATTTTTGGAAAAACATTAGTTGGAGGACTAGAGATAGGACAACATCTCCAAAATCTATAGAGCCTATGGAATGTTGGTAAAACAAGAACAAACAACTAAGAGAAGGGGGGGCGAATCAATTGTCATAGAAAATTAAACTTTTTTAACTTAACTTTAATCTCATATATGATGAATAAAAAAATAACCACAAGAAATTAAAACATTAGAGGGACAAAGAACACCAATTTTTTTTTACGTGGAAACCCTGTTAGGGGAAAAACCACGGTGGATGTTAGTCCAAAATATTATACTCTGCTAAAAGTATAATGAGAAATAATAAAGGGAATGCAAATGCATTTGGGCACACTGCCTAGAGCTCACTGCTCAATTACAAAAGGGGCTCACTGCCCAACTAGATAGGATTAAAAATTTGAAGGGTATGAATTGTTGGACACTAGGAACACTGAGAGGGGGGATGAATCAATGTTCAATAATTTGATTTCCAAAACAGATCTAAAACCATTAACAACAATAATTGAACTTTATATTTAGTAGCACATAACAGATGAAAACATGGAGTCACAGTAATGAACACCATAAAACCAGATAATTTTACGGGGAAACCCTATTAGGGGGAAAACCACGGTGGAGATTAATCCACAATGTTTACTCTGATAAAACTAATATAAAAAGAGGGGAATTCACTTGCATTTAGGTGCACTGCCTAGAGCTCATTGCTCAAAAGAAAGAGGCTCACTGCCTTACAAGTATAATAGAAATTACAACAAAATTTTGAACTAAGAGTACAACATCTAAAAATTCCTAGATTCAATTCCAATGAACCTCAAGATCAAATTTCAGATCTCTTGACCAGTTCGCTCTTCTGCTTTGCTTTGCTCTGCCCTGCTCTGTATGCCAAAACTCTTCTACCCTCAAATAACTGATCTACCCTCTTTCACTTCTCTCAATGTTATACTACACCACAAACATACTCCTATCAAAAATCATGCATGCATACCAAAATTATTTCCCAATCTCCCTTATATATCAGCTAATCAGAACTTCAATGTATGTCAGCTTCACAACAAAATATAATATTCCTACTTATGTCAGCCCAAATCATAAGTTATAATTTATGTGTACCTACACAAGTTAACTAGACCTATAGTAGGGACCCACAACAAGATTCCAAAACATAAGATATAGTGAAATACTTACTCCAAATTCATCCACGATACACCATATCAAGCATGTCAACCATAATGGAAAAATAAACCATGAATCATGCTATTGAACCTCTTGATTCAAACTCTGACTAATACAACATCACAAAACTCTTTAGTAGGATAGTGCACATGATAAGATCCACACCATTCAATAGTGATCCAGTGAAGTGATTGGATCAACATATCAACCGGATGTCCTATTATTCACTCTCTCTGTCAGTAGAATACAAAAACTTAGATTCCTTGCTGATATAAACACCTCTGATACTATAGACCAAACTTTTGTCTCTTGTTGCCATCAATGAAAACACAAGTATAAAAAAAAAATCTCTCAAAACCATATGCCAACAATCTCCCCCTTTGGCATTGATGAAACACTTCGTGAAAAATTGACTAAATGTCAAAACCAAAAACTTATCACAGCCAAAATTACTACTCCCCCTATGGATGTCAAGAAATTTTTCACTCCATTCCCTCCCCCTTTGGCATCAATGACAAAGCTCTACTACATTTTATCTACACTTATCTGCTTATTCTATCCCCTATAATATTTTATTGCACTTTCTTTTACTCCATTCTCACCCCAAATCGATGATGCAAAAATTGATCAAAATTTTGACAACTTCTACAAAAATTTAGAAAATTATTTTATACTTATCTTTCATTTCTAGAAGGAATTTCTTCTAGGAATCCACCGCAATCTCAATGGCTATGATCAAGTTGTTGTTCTTTGATGTTCTATTGATGATTTGAACAAGAGACTTAGGAATAGTGATTGCTTCTTCCATATTTTCTCTTGATTTAAGAATCTCAATCATTTGTTCTAATCTCCCTTCAGTTATGTCTTTAAATTTCTAGAAGGTATCAATAAGAGTATTCTTAGTAGAGTGGACCTTTGCATACCTAATCTATACATCATAAACCTTCTTCTTTACATCTCCATCCTTGTCCAAGAGCATACTATAATTGTGTTCAGTCTTAACAAGCTCACTTTCAATTTCTTCAAGCTTATCCTTGTACTTTCCTACCACAAGAGCGCACCTAAGACAATAGATAAAGACTTTATTTTTTGAATCAATGCACTGTCTCAGCTCATTCATTTTATTTTTCAACTTGGTAAGATATAATCTAAACTACATTTTTAAATGGGAAATTATTTCTTCCTCCTTCCTTTCTAGAGACAGACTCCATAAATACCTTGACACACTCAATCAATTCTTCTGGGAGAACATCCTGCAGACTCTCCAACTCAATATTGTTATCAACAAAGTATCTTGCCAAAGTGTTCTCAATAAAATCCTCCTCATAGGATGGTCCATTCAACCATATGTTTGATAGCTTTTGCATACCATCCTCATCCTAAATGATTCTCATTATCTTTGTCTTGAACATAGCACCTTCTTTGTCACTATCTTTAGCTATTATTATTTCTAGTTCATCTATTTTCTATTGATATTTCGGAATATATTCTTCATAAACTTCATCCTCTACATCCACAACCACTTGTCTTTTCCCCTTTTCTTCAACCTTTGCAGACTTGGGCGTCGAAAGAGTGACACCAGTTGTATCTCTTCCTCTCTTCTTCTTTTTCTCTACCTTTCTGGAGGATGATCTAACTTCAGTTATCTTTACTAGAAGAGGGACAAAAATTTCCCCAAACCTTTCTAACACCTTTCTAAATAAGCTTTCATATACTTGTTCAAAATTTTCAAAAGAGTTGTAATGATTGAACATTTGCTTACAAACCGACATATTTTCTCTCCACACCATGTTGTCCTTCATCGGCAAATAGTTTAGAAAGTACATCATAATGCATATTGCCAAAGTTCCAAACCTAAATGGATAGTCAATGTCCTTCACTAATTTAACAGTCTCCATTATCTACACCTTCATCAGACTACGCAGATCAAAGTCTTCATTTTCAATTATCATTTTATGAGCGATATATGCACCACATGTTGAGGTTGATCCTTCTCAATTTTTGAAGTAAATATTGTATGAAATTCCATATGCCACATACCTTGTCAAAGGATATTTAATTGATGAAATTACTAGAGCCCTCTAATCTCCCCTTATTTCAGTTAGGGCTTGAACCTCAACATTGCGAATTGACTTCTTCTTTGGTATATCACCAACATTCCATAAGCCCATTAAATTTTTGATCACATCGTTGGAAATTTGATAAAGTTTGTCTAGAGTGAGGATGTCACCATCCAATTTGCTTAGGAAAAACTAAATCACTTCTGCATTGATGAAATGAGGATAATCGTTCCATATATCCAATTTTTTTTGTTTTGATCCTTCAAGCCTCCTAAAATTGTTGAGCGACAACAAATTTCTTTCATCCCTAATCTTTTGGCTGCTATACTCATCTAGAGTTACGGTCCCTTTGATTTACTTCATGTTTTTTTTCGAATAGAGTTCTACCAATCACCAAATAGATGTGAAATCAATGAGCAACAAAAATACCTAAAGATTTGCTACTAGAATGACCTTTCATACCTTTGAAATTTTGTAGAAAATGATCTCGAACTGTTCTCCTTCAATGCATAGTGTTGAATTAGGGTTCCAAATGTCCCTTTTATAACTTCACCTACTTGACTTTTTTCCACATTAAATGTGTTGCCCTAGAATTTCCAGTTGCTCTGCAAACTCAGACAAGTGAAGAATTCAATTGCAGACCTATACCATTTCATCCATTTCAACATATGATTTCTAATACTTCCATCAATGAATAACACAACAATTAACAACATCCAGCAATTCGGTGCCAACTATACATAAGGAGACAAGACATTTTCATGAAAAAATCCCCCTAGGTCACTAGCCTAATATCAATTACCAGAGGAGTTACCGAAGGGAGCTTTTGGTACAGCCTTGTTTCCTCCATCCGATTCACTTTTCTTCACCCATGTTTTCTTCATCTGACCTCTTATCTCTTCCTCAGATGTGTGTGTTTTTGCTTTGTTGTCTTTATGTGAATTTCTTCCTTGATAAACCAAACCAATTTTATTCATGTTTATGTTCAAGTAGAATTTTGCAATGTGTCCAAAATTGTTACAATTGAAACATACCAGACCTTTCTACCTATACCATCCACTCCACTGATTTCTTCCTGACCTACATTGATTAGCAACATGTCCAAATCTTCCACAGATATAGCGTTTAATTTTACTTGTACTAACATTCACACTCCTACATTCTAATAACTTATGACCAAACTTTTTGCATTTGAAACATTGACTAGAAAATGATAGAGTACTAGGATTTATCTTTCTTCTACACTAAAAAGCCATATGTCCAAATTTATTAAAAGAAAAGGAATATCCATTAAATCTTTGAGCATTAGGTTGCCTTACCGAATGTCTTCTGCTTTTGTTCTTCTTTTTAGGGTTCTATTTTTTAGATTCAGAGCATTCTCCCTTCTCATATCCAAGACCTCACTTATCATTTACATCCTTCTAAACTTTGGTTATCTCTTCAAGCTTATCAGAACTTATCCTGAACTTCTCCTTGAATTTATTTGTAGTATCAAGCTCATTTCCAAGAATGACTATCTATCTCTCAATCTCATGTTTATAGTTTTTGGCCTATTGCAGTTCAATCTCCATCTGAATGGATCTACTGTTAATTCTATTATATTATTCAAAATGTTCTTTTAGGGATTAGGCCAAATTCTCCTCATTCTTCTTTCTTTGTTCAATCTCTTTGGTAAACTTCATTGCCACCTATTCCATTTCAAGTTTTAGAGCTACATTTTCCTTGGCTAGATTTTCACATTCTTCTGTTATTTCCCTTAGGGTTTGATTAAGATGAACATCATCTAGAACTTTTCTTTCTTTTTGCTTCAATTGATCACATAGCTCCTTCCTCTTTTCCCTTGTGTCATTTATCTTATCCTTCAATGATTGAATGAATTTTTCAGCATCTACAAGATTTTCCTTTAGTTCCATGACCTCTACCTTAGATTGATCAAGATCATCAAGTGCCATCATCAGCTGTTGTTGAAGACCACTAGCATCCATTGTAGTTCAAGTTTCACCTCAAGCTATTAGTCTTCAGAAGAGGAACCTGTTCTGATACCAATTGCTAGACACTAGGAACATTGAGAGGGGGGTGAATCAGTGTTCAATAATTTGATTTCCAAAACAGATCTAAAACCATCAACACCAACAATTGAACTTTATATTAGTAGCACATAATAGATGAAAACATGGAGTCATAGTAATGAACACCATAACACTAGATATTTTTATGTGGAAACCTTGTTAGGGGAAAAACCATGGTGGAGATTAATCCACAATGTTTACTTTGTTAAAAGTAAGATAAAAAAATGGGAATGCACTTGTATTTAGGTGAATTTCCTAGAGCTCACTTCTCAAAAGAAAGAGGTTTACTGCCTTACAAGTATAATAGAAATTACAAAAAAAAATTGAATTGAGAGTACAACATCTACAAATGCCTAGATTTAGTTCCAATGAAGCTCAAGATTAGATTTTACATATCTTGACCGGTTCACTCTTTTGCTCTACTCTACTCTACCCTACTCTATATGCCAAAAATCTTATGCCGTCAAATAAATGATCTACCCCTTTTTGCTTCTCTCGATGTTATACTACACCACATGCATACTCCTATCAAAAATCATGCATGCATACCAAAATGATTTCCTAATCTCCTTTATATATCTACTAATCAAAACTTCAATGTATGTCAGCTTCATAATAAAATATAATATTCCTGCTTATGTCAGCCCAAATCATAAGTTATAATTTATGTGTACCTACACAAGTCGACTAGAATTATAGTAGAGACCCAAACCAAGATTCCAAAACATAATATATAGCAAAATACTTAGTCTAGATTCATTCGTGATATGCCATATCAAGCATGTTGGACACAATGGAAAAATAAACCATGAACTATGCTACCAAACCTCTTAATTCAAACTCTAACTAATACAACACCACAAAAATCTTCAGTAGGATAATGTACGTGATAAGATCTACACAATGAAATAGTGATCCAGTGAAGTGATCGGATCAACATATCAACCAAAATACATAAACTTAGATTCCTTGCTAGTATAAACACCATTGATACTTCAAACCAAACTACTGACTCTATTTTCCATCAATGACAACACAAGTATCCAATAATGATCTCTCAAAACCATATGCTAACATGAACTAAAAAATTAGCTTCTACACAAGCCTGATTACAATTTGAATTAAGCTTAGAAAAACTTCTTGACACTTCACTCAATCTTCTTCACACTTTGCTCAAATTTTTCACACTTTGCTCTACTATAGAATGATATTCACACATACACACATAGGAGAAAATCAAAAGCACAATAAGCATACTCTTCATTGATGAAACAATTGCACTTATATATCCGCTATATGAGATTCCATCATAGCTTAGTTGACCAAGAAAATAGAACATATTTGCAATGTTGACCCAAATTTATAAATAAATTTTTAATTCAAATCCACCATGGTCAGCCACAAGATAGTGTACACCCAAACTAACATCTCCAACACAAAAATAATTTAATTAATTTCACCTCAAAGATCCACAACACACTACCATCAACATGTTGGCTAGGAACATGAAAAAAATGAATATACGCAAGAAGAGATCCTCACCCATGAGTTCATCAATTAATGTGGACATACCACAAAGATAGAGAATGATTTAGAGACATCCAAGAGCACCAAGAAGCAAAAGAGAAGCATCCACAATAATTAATATCACCAGAATCACAGTCTTCACTTGGGAACACTAACAGAGACCATAAAAACATTGTCAGACCACAACACAATCAAAACTTCATACAGACCTATGAAACTTTCAATAAATGATATAGATATACTCAAAAATAAACCCTTTAATCCACATTAGCTCAACTTCAATGTAGAGAAAAAAATTCCTTCATGACTTTCATTGAACCATTGGGAACCTGGGACAATTTCTCTTACAATTTTCTCAATATCCTTGACATATACAACAAATGATGCAATCAATGCTAATAGTGTTAACATCAATGACAACCAAATATCAGCAACACATCCAAAACATCCAACAATATCCCCCTTTGGCATTGATGGCAACACATGATGTGAAAAATACCAACAACGCAACACACTGACTTATTCTTCTCAACTGCACTTTCTTCCCTTAAAAGGGTTTTTCACATTGCACTTCTCCCCCTTTGACATCAATGGCAAAGGCAATCATGAATTTTCCATATATTTGATCTAAGCTACATATTTTCACATCTAACTACTCCCCCTAAGTAGTAGCCATGAAGACATCCATCTAGATAAGAATATAGCAATATAGCTCACATATTGATGCAAGAAAATGCATCTTTTAGTTCTTATTAGGAGGGGTAATCACCCCTAGCATTCCTCTAAGATACTCAAAGGTATCCTTTGGAAATGGATTAGTAAATATATCTGCAATCTATTCTTTGGTAGGTGCATATTATAATCTGACTTCTTTTTCATTCACTTTCTCCCTTAAGAAATGGAACTTGATTGATATATGTTTGGTATTAGAGTGTAGCACTAGGTTCCTTGAGATATTTATTGCACTTGAATTGTCACAATATATGGCAATAGGCTCTTCATATACTACCACTATATCTTTCAACATCTATTTCATCCATATCACTTGAGTACAGTTGTTGGCAGGAACAATGTATTTTGCTTCAACAATAGATAGAGAAATGGAATTCTACTTTTTACTCAACCAGGATACTAGCTTCTTCCCTAGGAAGAAAGCACCACCACTAGTACTTTTTTCTCTCATCTACATCACCAACCCAATCCATAATAGTATACACACTCAAAGTGAGATCATCATCCTTTGGATACTAAAGTCCAAAGTCAATCTCAGTTTCAGATATTCCAACATTCTCTGGACAACAACATACGTGATTCTTTTGATCACTTAAATTGAAGCAAACCATACAACATTCATAATGTCCGTAATGGTCTCCGCTGGCAAAAGTAATCCACCAATCATTAATCTACATCTTAATTTGATTTCTCCTGTAAAGAATAATCATTCTGTGTCAACTTACATCCACAATTATGGGAATACTCACCAGCCAAATCATCCATTCCAAACTTGTTCAAGAGGCTCTCTCACATATTTGGACTAAGATGAAGACCCTTGTATAACTAAGTAAAATTTCAATCAGAAAGAACCTCACCCTCTCCAATCATATCACTCCCAAATTCATCCTCATCTCATCAACAAACTTCATACATAGATTATCATCTCCTCAAAATGATGTCATCAACAAAAAATTCTATAATTAACTCCTTATCATGATCTAATTTGAAGTATAAGTTTCTATCAACACTACCTTTAGTGAATCCAAGCTTCAATATATATTTTTCCAATCTAGCATACTAGGCTCTGGGGCTTGCTTAAGTCCATACAGTTTTCTTCAATCTACAAACCATATCTCCCTTTTCTGATAGCTAAAATCCATCAAACTGTTCAATGTATACTTCTTCTTCTAGTTCTCCATTCAAAAATGAAAACTTTACATCCATTTGATAGAATTTATAGTTCTTGTGTGCAACATGAGCAAGAAATAATCTTCCAGCTTCAATTCTAGCAACAGGGGCAAATTTTTCTTCAAAATCAACACCTTCCATTTGAGAATACCCTTTACATACCAACCTTGCTTTATTTCGGACCACTTCACCTTGTACATTAAACTTATTTCTAAACACCCATTTAGTACCAATCACATTTTTATCTTCAAGCCTGGGAACTAGTAGCCATGTTTCATTCTTTTCAATCTGTGTTAGCTCTTCCTTCATAGCTTCCAACCAATGTTCATCTTGATAGGCTTTAGTGGAATTTTTAGGTTCAATCTTGGAAATCAAACAATATTCTTCTACAATTTTTCTTCTAGTTTGTACTCCTTTATTCTTATCTCCTATGATTTGTTTTTCAAAATGATTCATCTTTACATACCTTGGATTTTTGGGACATTCTTGAGCTTTTGACTCTTTTGATCTTTCTTTTACACTTGCACTTTTCTATGCTTCTTGACTGACTTCATTTACCAAAACAAATTGAGGTTGCTTCACTGAAACATATGGAATAATTTGAAGTAGATTTTGTGTCTGAGAATTCTTCCCTTGGCTTGTATTGTCTTCATCTGAATCATAACTATAGTGTCTGGATGATTTGACAGAGTCCTCATCAGTTGTGTCATTTTCACTTTCAACCATCTTCTTCAGTCTTTTGTTATAGCACCGATAAGCCTTGCTCTTAGTGGAGTAACCTAGGAAAATCCCTTCATCGCTTCTTACATCAAGCTTTCCAATATCATCATCTCTTTTGATATAACACTTGCTTCCAAAGATCTTAAAATATTTAACAGTAGTCTTGTAACCAAACCATAACTCATAAGTGCTCTTACTAGAATTACCATTAACATTTACCCATTTCAAAATATACACAGCAGTGTTTACGGCTTCACTCCAGTACATCTAAGACACTTTTCCTTCCATCATCGTTGTTCTAGTAGCATCTAAAATTGTTCTATTCTTTCTCTCTGCAACACCATTTTTTTGAGGGGTTCAATGAGCATATAACTATCTTTTAATTCCATGCTCTTCATAATAAGAGTTGAACTCCTTGGAGATTAACTCACCACCTCTATCAGATCTCAGGCACTTGATTTTTAGACCCTTCTCATTTTCTTCCATAGCCTTGAAACTTTTGAACTTTTCCAATGCTTCACATTTTTCTCTTGAGAAAGAAACCCATATCATTCTAGAGTAATCATCAATGATCAACATAAAGTACCTTTCTCCATTAATAATTTTGACTCTAGAGGGACCACAAAGGTTAGTGTATAGTAGCTCCAAAAAAATATTTGAATCACACTAGCATTGTTATCTCCAAATCTTACAACCCCACCATCATACTTCTCTAGACTCACAAGTTTTATTTTATCGCTGGTCATATGATGTGAGCATCCACTATCAATGACCCACATCTTTTTCTTCAACTTAGGTTGCAAGAGATTTTTCATCTTTAGTAGATTCAGTAGCCACAGATTATCTTCAATGGTAGAAATGATAGCCCAATCATCTTCATTTCCATTATCTTTATCAGACTCATCATCAGTCATTGCTTCTTCAGCAAAGTAGCATCTCTTTTGGAATCTAGACTTTCTAGGCTTAGATCTAGGAACTCTTTTAGGACATCTTGATACAAAGTGACCTATTTTACTATAGGAAAAACATTTAATAGGAAATACATCTTCATACTTACCTTTTCCTCTACCTTCTTGCTTTGCAATTAGTGCTTCCAATTCTTCTACCTCTCTTTCTTTATCTTCTAGTTGTTTCAATTCTTCATCATACTTGGATATCTTTCTGGAAAACTCTCTTGGACTATATCTTTTCCTATTACTTCTGAATATAGTAGCCTTGAATGTTGATTTAGTCTTTGGTGTAGATTCACCAAATTTAGTTATCTCAAAAGTAGCAAGCTTGCCAACCAACATGTCTCTCATCATCTTGTTTACTGATCTGAATTCTTCAATAGCATGAGCCTTCACTTTGTAGGAGGGAGGCAAGGATCTGAGTATCTTAGCCACAATTTCATCTTCATCCACAAAACCACTGACACATCTAATACCCATCACTATCTCATTTACTCTCTGCATAAAGGAAGTGATATTTTCATCTTCACACATCTTTAAATTCTCATACTTTCATTTCAAAATTTGTAGCTTAGCCATCTTAACCTATACATCTCCTTCATACAAAGTTTCCAGATTTGTCCAAATCTCATGAGCTATCTGTAGACATAACACATTAGGCATCTCCAATTTTTTCAAAGCACTCACTAAAGCTTCAATAGCCCTAACATTATTTTCAACATCTTTGATCTCATCAGTAGAAGAGGGACCATTCAAAGGAATAACATATGGATCTCTTGTAATCTTCCAGTAGGTTTCACCAATACATCTTAGATGACATTGCATCCTAAATTTCCACAGTGAGTAGTTAGTGCCATCAAATCTCAGACTATCCTTCTTGAATGTTTCCATCCTGGATCACCTCAATCTTTTAGACTTCTTTAGAGAAACCTGCTCTGATACTAATTATTGGAAAAACAAGGACAAACAACTAAGAGGGGGTGAATCAGTTGTCAGAAAAGCTTAAAATTTTCTAGCTTAACTTTAATCTTAGATCTGATTAATAAGCAATTAACCACAAGCAATTAACACATCTAACACATTAGAGGGACAAATAACACCAAGAATTTTTTTATGTGGAAAACCTATTAGGGGAAAAACCATAGTGGATGTTAGTCCACAAGATTATACTCTTCTAAAAGTATAATGAGAAATAATAAGGGGAATGCACATGCATTCAGGCACACTTCCTAGAGCTCATTGGTCAATTACAAAAGGGGCTCACTTCCCAACTAGATAGGATTAAAAATATGGAGGGTATGAACTGAAAAAATAGCTTTTGCACAAACCTGATTACAGTTCCAATTAAGCTTAGAAAAAATTCTTGACACTTCCCTCAATCTTCTTGTATAAGAGCAAATTTGCACCCTAGGTGCAATTCCCCTTTTTTCCCTTATACACTTTAGAAAACCAAAGTCAGAGGCTTAAATTTATGTAATCCCACTATTGGCAGTCCATGTGACATCCATTTTGTGCATCAATGGAGGTGTTTCTATTGGGGACACCCGTGCAGTGCAAAAACATCCACATAGTGTGCTTACATCCCCGGTAGATTCTTACAGCTGAGCTAGTAGAGGCGTTACTATTCCCATTGGAAGTGAAGTTGTAATGTCTCCTTTAGACAACCAACCTGAATATGGCCATTTTCACTCTCATTCCTTCATATTCACTCTTCCAATTTGCATTCCAACTCTTCACAACTTCACTTGAACTCTTCAGAACTCTCACAAGCTCACTCTCACTTCAAAGCACTTGAAGCATTCCATTGCAACAACATCACACTTCATCAACTTGGTAGAGCATGTTTGTGACCATGCCATTCATAGTAGAGGCTTGAGTTCCTCTCATTTTCTATCCCAAGCATCCTTGGGTGCTCTTGGTGGAGGTGCTAAGCTTCCCTCTCCTCTCCTCTATCATTTGGTGAGTAGCATAGTACTATTTTGTAGTGCTTTTTCTTTCTTTACATACTAATTTATCTCTCTCTTGGCTTTCTGTGGCACTGGAAACACCTAAACAGGGGTTTGACTGAGGTAGGACTCCTATACAACTACCCCCCAACATTTTTTATCTCTTGCTATGTGTAGGTGGATGCACTCTAAGGAGCTAGATGGAAAATAGGCTCTTCTACGAGATCGTCTTCGTCACCTTAGCTTTCGTATACCTTCTTTATCACCTTCATTTATACTTCTCATATTTCATAATATTGTTTTGCTCTCTTAGAGGTGGTTAAGCTAGGTTGTTAGTCAGTTTAGAGAATTCAACCTTTTCTTTGCTGTAATATGACTGTACAAACTACAACACACTTCTGAGATGCCAGTGCACCGTGTTGTAGTCCAAAACCTGAACTAACATTCTTGGGCAGAGAGCTTCCTGAGGCATAGAGTTGGACTCAAAAACCAACTTTCCTAGCCCTATCTTAATACTTGAGATTGCAGAGTGGTTGTAGGATTCTATAATCCTTACCATTCTCATCCTCAGACCCTAAATAGTGTACTTAGCTAAGGTAAGTTAGGGCAGCCTCTCACATCTTGACCCTCTGTGACTTGGGGTCTTGCACACGATGGTACCCCTCTCTTACATTTTTGCAGAACCTGATATGAATCATTTTGGTTCCATTATTGTGATATTGATAGCCCCTTTCCTCATATTCTAGGTGTGTTTTAGGTGTTAGTGTTGTAAGACTGTCACCTTGCAACCCAACCTGCGACCCCTAGGTGGCATAGTTGGAAGGTTCCAAAGGTATTGCACAATGAAACCTTAATAGGGTCAGTGTCTTACAACCTTTGTGGATTTTGTGAAAGTATTTTGGAGTGTTTGTAATGGCCTCCTTTCTGCATCAACCCATTCCCTCTAACCTATGGATAATAGTGTTAGCATAACCTTTACTTCATAGGACCTGCTAATGGGATTTAACAAAGAACCTTCTCCTCTTTACATTCCTGCACGAATCAATGGGAATGCTATAGCAAGTGTTCTCATTGACCTAACATCGCAAGTAAATACAATAACATAGGAGATCATGCTAATTAAGTTTTTACATAAGGATGGATATGATGCCCCCGTGAATTTCATTCACACTCATGATAGGATTTATGTACCCCCCTTGGGTAGCATTGTCCCATTCATCTTAGTCAGACCTAAGTCTGTAAACCTTTTATTTGATATCATCCCTGGGTTTGAACTCTTCTTTGTAAAGTTGGATATCCCTTGGTTAGTAGCAATGAATACGGTCCCCTTCGTTGTGCATGAATTTCTAAAATTTATCCACAGAGGTTTCATGCACATGATTCATGACACAAGTTATCAACCTCTAGTTGCACATGGTAGCTACTGCTTGGATCACCCATGGCCTATACCTATGGGTCCCCTTCTAACTAGGATGTATCTTTTGCATAGGACATACCAGAACTATAAGAAAGGACATTTGAGGCTGAAGGTGAGGTATCCTCCCTCACCCTATGCTATTTCACATAGGGCTTGTTTGAAGATTGATAGCAAAGCTGCTAAGGCTCAAAAGAACAAGGAAGAGAAGCAGTCTGGTGATCCTTCTTCCTCTTCTGCTACTCAATTTGACACTTCCTCTCACTCAGTTGTAGTACTATCAGGACCCGCTCCTCATTTACAAGAGAACCCTTTAGTGCACACTTGGCGAAAGCCCAAGCATCCTACGTTTGAGCTTCCTATCTTGCCGACAGAACTTAGACCTATTCAGTATGAAAGAAAGGTATTTTGAGGAGAGTCCTTGTCTCCACCATTGTGGCCTCCTACTACTCCTACTCCTAAGGAAACGATCAGAAAGAGACCTGCTATCGAGGTTCTCGAGCTAACTACTCCTGTTGCTCCTTAGCCTACTCCCCCTGCTCCTGTATAGGAACCTATTCCTCCACTCAAAACGGTCGTAGTGGATATTCCTATGGTCAAGCAAGAACTCCCCATCCCTTCACAACCTTTAGCTTCCAATTCCAATAGCCAAGGAAATTGCCTTGCACAAAATGTGTTTCCTTCATCAAGGGTTTGTAAAGAAAGGACTTGAAGACCTTCCTCTGAAGTGGGAACTGCTTTGACTTCCCCTTGCATGGGGCATATCCTTCCTTTCAAATTCCTTGATGAAATGAACATCTTTCGAAAGGATTCCTTGATGAAAAATCACACTAAGATGAATAGTTTCTTTTGGATTGCATGTCCCTTGAGCGGACCCCCCTTTCTCCTTCACAACAAGTTCCCTAAGGACTCTTTCTTTGGAAGCTTTTGCAATGAATGGAATTTTTCACATCTAGCATAGGGGAAACCTAACTAGGCTCATTCCATTCGCTCTTTTGTATCTAGCTCAAGGGAAACTTGGCTAGACCTTACCTTTCAAATAGAACATCCCTTGAGTGGACCCCTCTCCTTTTGAAGGGTTCCTAGGGGACCCATTTGAAATTCTTTCAGTCTACATGACTGGCCACTTTTAGACACACTCTATCTATAGGTAGACGTGTCACCACTTTAGACACACTCTATTTGCGGGTAGATGTGTCACCACTTTAGATGTACTCTATCTGTGGGTATACATGTCACTACCTTAGACATGTTGTATTTGTGGGTAGACATGTTGCCACTTTAACACACTCTATCTGCAGGTAGACATGACACCGATTTAGACGCATTCTATCTACAGGTAGATGTGTCGCCGCTTTTGACATGCTCTATCTATGGATAGACATGTCACTATTTATTGAATCTATGGAGTCCACTTCCTTGGGGATTCCTCCATGCAAGAGATCTTGGGGGTTGCCTCCTTGCAGGTCTGTGGACCTATAAGATGCTTTGTTCCAACTTCATAGTTTAGATCAGCTATGGAGTCCTTCGCATCTCTTGTGCCTTCAAATATGCTAGATTGAGTACTACTTCCTCGATGGTTCAAGTATACTTTTCTAACCCTACTCTCTTCTTGATCTACTTTACCAAGCACTCATCAGTACTCATGCTGGATAAAGTGTGGGAAAAATGTATAAGAGAAAATTTGCACCCTAGGTGCAATTCCCCTTTTTTCCCTTATACACTTTAGAAAACCAAAGTCTGAGGCTTAAATTTACTTAATCATGTTGTTGGCAGTTCATGTGACATCCATTTTGTGCATTGGTGGAGGTGTTTCTATTGGGGATGCCTACGTAGTGTGCAGACATCTACGCAGTGTGCTTACATCCTTGGCAGATTCCTCCAACTAAGCCAATAGAGGCATTACTCTTCCCATTGGTAGTGAATTTGTAATGCCTCCTTCAGCCAATCAACCCGAATATGGTTGTTTTCACTCTCATTCCTTCATATTCACTCTTCCAATTTGCATTCCAACCCTTCACAACTTCACTTGAACTCTTTAAAACTCTCACAAGCTCGCTCTCAATTCCAAGCACTCCAAGCATTCCATTGCAGTAGTATCACACTTCATCAACTTGATAGAGCATGTTTGGGACCATGCCATTTGTAGCAAAGGCTTGAGTTCCTCTCATTTTCTCCCCCAAGAAGCCTTGAGCTCTCTTGGTGGAGGTGGAAAACTTCCCTCTCCTCTCTATCATTTGGTGAGTAGAATAGTACTATTTTGTAGTGCTTTTGCTTTCTTTATGTACTACTTTATCTCTCTCTTAGCTATTTGTGGTAGTAGAAACACCTAAAAGGAGGTCTAACTGAGGTAGGCCCCTATACAGCCCTCCCCAACATTTTTCTCTCTTTTTATGTGTAGGTGGATGCGCTTTGAGGAGCTAGTTGGTGAATAGGCTCTTCTACGAGATCATCTTCATCACCTTAGCTTTGGTATACCTTCTTTATCACCTTCATATTTCATAATACTATTTTTTTCTCTTAGAGGTTGTTAAGCTAGGCTATTAGTTATTTTAGAGAATCTGAGCTTGTCTCTATTATAATCTAACTGTATGGACTATAGTGCACTTCTAAGACACTAGCACGTTGTGCTGTCATCCAAAACCTACACTGACATCCTTGGGTAGAGAGCTTCCTAACGCATAGAGCTGGACTCAAAAATTGACTTGCCTAGCCCTATCTTAAGACTCGAGATTGTAGAGTGGTTGTAGGATTCTATAATCCCTTACAATTCTCATCCTCAAACCCTAAATAGTGCACTTAGCTGAGGTAAGTTAGGGTAGCCTTTTGTATATTGACCCTCTGTGACTTGGGGTCTTGCACACGGTGGTCCCCCTCTCTTACACTTCTTCACACTCTGCTTTTCTATAGAATGATATTCACACATACACACATATGAGAACATCAAAAACACATGAATCATACTCTTCACCAATGAAACAAGTGCACTTAGATATCCGCTTCATGAGATTCTATCACAATTTAGTAGGCCAAGAAAATAGAACATATTTGCAATGTCAACCCAAATTTCCAAATAAATTTTTAATGCAAATCCACCAACATTGGCCACAACATAGTGGAGACCCAAATTAACATCTCCAACACAAAAATACTTTAATTAATTTCACCTCAAAGATCCACAACACGCTACCATCAACATGTCATCCAAGAACATGAAAAAACTGAACATACGCAAGAAAAGATCTTCAACCACAAGCTCACTAATTAATGTGGACATACCACAAAGATAGAGAATGATCTAGAGACATCCTAGAGCACCAAGAAATAATAGAGAAGCATCTGCAACAATTGATATTACCAGAATCACACACTCTTCACTTAGGAACACTAACAGAGACCATATAAACACTGTCACACAACAACACAATCAAAACTTCATGTGGACCTCTGAAACTTCTAGGAGATGATCTAGATATACTAAAAAATAAACCATTTAATCCACATCATTTCAACTTCAATGTAGAGAAAAAAATGCCTTCATGACTTTTACTGAACCATTAGGAACAAGGGACACTTTCTCTTACAATTTTCTCAATATCCTTGACATATACAACAACTGATACAATCAATGCTAATAGTGTTGACATCAATGAAAATCACATATCATCAACACATCCATAGCATCCAATATGGCATGTGTTGTTAAGGCTCGATTCACATTTGTAGCCTACAAGGCAATTAAACTCAGCATAGTGGCAGCAATGAGATATTTATGACTATGACTCAACTCTAAAAGAAAACATCAATATTGACACATTTTGAAGCTATGGCATTTCCCCCTCTAACACATAAGTCACTCTCAAATGGCTAACAAATTGAAAGGGAAAGAAAAGACAATGAGTTCTACTATAAATAACTTAGAACATATATCATAGAAATTGATAATTCAACTGACTTGCATATACTTGGTTTGTTTGGTGCACTTGAGAAAGTGTCAATATAATTGGGAGCAACCAAAAACTACACTTATAGGACTGGTTCTTGAGGATTGTTCACCAGCCTCAGTAGAGCTAGAGGCCACTAAAATTGTTAGGTTTGCTCTTTTAAAAGCTAAGAGCTACAATGCCAACAACTAACTACAAGGTCTATGACTTCAAAACACAACATGGGCACTCAAGTGTTTTGCATAGGAATTAATAATATGACAAGAAAGGATTAATAAAAATAAGGGCTTGAATGATTCAAATAATACTTAACATACAATTTATTCCAAGTTTACTATTTCAATTTTAAAATCCCTCCTTTTTTCCCCTAGACACACCAACAATACAAAGGAAAATAAATAATTAGGAAAAAGGCTTCAATGTTGTACATAAAAGTTAATATAAAGTATATCATTTGAACTATGGCCTGTCAAGTTTCAAATAAATAACTATTTTCAAAAAATAATAAACATTGGGAAGAGCATGTATGTACATTGCTAACATCCACTTTGACATACATATAAGTCTACACACACAAAAATTTAATATTGTCTCATTTACGGTTTCCATTCTGTGGAAATGGTTGCAATATATTAAAATAAGTTGTGTTGTTTTTTATTACACAATGTGACTGTTGTTTGCTAGCTTTGGCTATATTCCCTCATTTGCAATTCACAATAAAATAGTTAATACTATAGAGTTTATGTTGTTATCTAGAAGCCATTATTGAATATAATAGCAACTGATTTCATTTTGACTATCCATAGAAAATCTAGATATACAATATTAGATGTAGAGAAACATAACTATATAATAGTGGAAAATAGATCTTATGATTCCAAAGATTTCCAAACAAAACAAAGTTATGGATTAGTATATATCAATGTTCTTTGCATCCACCATCAGTTACATACATTCCCACAAGTAGGTGAAACACATTGAGCATTTTTGCATAAGGTTTAGTTGAGAAATGGGTATATTTTTTCCTTAGTCTGTTACTATGAATCTTTGTGGGTTTCTTTTTATGGCTTGCATTTTGTGGCTATATTTGGAACAAAATAAAATTATTAATGTTATACAACTTTTGTTTGTATTGTGATTTTTTGTGGGTTGCTTTAAATGGATTCCATTTTCTGTTGATGTCTCCAACATAATTATATTCCACCATATCAATGGATTCGAACTCTAGAACTTTGTTAGGTGACAAAATATATCACCATTATCTAAATATACTTGTGGACATGGTTCTATGCATGCATATATCTACATATACATATACAAAAACATCTATGCATGCAATTCAACATTCCTAGTGCAAACATCTTCATACAATTGTATGTAGGCAAATGTGTTTGTAATAAATTTATATGTGTCTACACAAAAACTAAAGTATGGGCTTCTTTTATTGCATTTGGTTGTTCCTTTCCTCTGTGCACATATGTATGTGTCCAAAGTAATATGTAGAAAACATTCATGTAAAATCGTCCCCTTATTTATTGCTTTGCTAGAATAGCTCTTATTTCTTTTGTCTTTAAGGGGAATTTTGTAATAATAGGCTTCATATTAAGCATAATAAGAAACATTGCTTCCCACATTCAATGTGCTTAAAAGCTCTTGGAAGCTAGGAGAATACCATAAACTATTTTACGTCTTCAGTTCTCACAATATCCTTCCATATTTGATTCATAATCCAATAATGTATGTTATAGAATATATGATGTTGTCCATAAGGTATTGTCGGCTACTGGTCTATAGATGTGGCTATATTATTTTATTTCCAACAAGATGCTATTGAGAAATAGTAGAGGGTAATCTAAATGACAACAATCATAAATTTCCTATGGAATTAATGTTTTTTTCATCTTCTATGACATACATACATATCTCTCCATAGCAATTAAATGTTGTCCATCACTCCTATTGATAGTGCCATTATGTAGGCTGCTCTACTAGTTTTGGAAAGCAGGGGCAGTTGCATTTGAACCAAATAAGTAGAGTTGTGGGTGGGGATGTATATTGGGAAAATTGTTTCTATATTTTCGTGAGGACAATTCATGTTTTCCATAGGCCTTTGTTCATTGTTGTTGTCTAGTTGAAATTATATTAATTCATTTGTGTTCTCTATGTAGCCATGATGGTTGGAAGGAAACATTGTTTATTTTTTGTCTTGGATTTTCATTTATGGCTTCCTTTTTGTGTGAATGGATGTAAAATAGTTAATATCATGTGTTCTTGGTGAATTTTTCCATCTGCATTGATGTTGAAACCAATATTGATTCATTTATGGTCCACATTTTCTGGTGAAGGTTTTGAATCGGTCTGTTACTATGAGCTTTGTGTGTTTTGTGTGTTTTTCATGTGGTTCACTATTGAAAGGCATGTTTTTGTGGCTATATTCATATATATAAATATATATATATATATACACGCACACACACACACACACACATATATATACATATATATAAATATACATATATACATCTAAAGTTAGATGCACATATACATGAATTGTTCATTGCACAAA
>VDFB02334370.1:0-30104 GCA_007258455.2 Sequoia sempervirens
CAAAACTTATACTAGGAAATATGTAAATCTCCTTTTCTTTTCTCAAGTTCCTATTCCTACCCATTAAAAATAATGCAATGGTAAAGGGAGATATATATTGTCATGCAAATGTTTTCAGCAAAACGAGGGAACACCCATTCTAGGGACATGGGTTCACCCATATCTCATGAAGATAAAAAATGTAAATTCAATAGATAACTCACTTCTTGCTGCTGAAAATTTTAGCTGTAACAGAAGAAAAGAGGTAATCTCCAAGATCTGAAATCCTCCAATTGTCTAATGAGTAGTTTGATTCCAACTTTGGAACCTTCCTCTTTGAATGCTGAAAATCTATTTCCCCCTCACCAACCCAATTTTTGCGAAACTTCTATTCAATTTCTCATGATGGAAAAATGATTGATCCATGGAGGAAACAATTTTCTTCAACTCTCATTCCAATACTCTCATGCTTCATCTTCCCTCACACTCTTTCAGGCTTCTTAAACATTCTAAAAAGAGTAAAATATATTTATGATGATCATCAAAGGGAGCCGGATCCAATAGATAACTGATAACTATTATGAATTTATGATGATTGTCTTTGAAAATCATCATCATAAATTGAACTTTTAGGCAAGTAAAAAATTACAAGTTTTTGCAATTCTGTCTTCTTCATTTCAATGAAAAATTGGGGGGTTGAGGATCTGTCCCCGCACTTAGTTGTGGCTTCCTGCTTGGTCTAGAAGACTATTCTTGCAGCTTCACCCTACCACTGAATGTCAATGGCTCCTCCTGCCACATCAATGTCAACTAATGAATCCTATCTCTCATGCTTTTGGTGCAATCACATCTTATATAGCTTACCTCTCGAAATCAACAATTTCATCCTTTGTAAACAAGGAGGGCTCATCATTTTGCATGGTCCAATCACTATAGGGATCAATGCCATCCAAATCAATAGATTGCTTTGATTTTTCATCCACTTTTCTTCTATGAAGCCGAAGGTATTGTATAAAAACAAGGTCATTGAGTCGTTGTTGAGTCAACTTATTATGCTTCTTTGTGTAAATGGCATCAAACAAACTTCAATTGCACTCACAAATAGAAACACTACAAGGTTGAGATAGAATTCAGATGGCTAGCTTTTAGAGATTTGGGGTATTTCCACCCCAATCTTCCTACCAAGAACTTGTGAATATCTTGTAAATAATCTGTATTTTATTAATAATTGTAATTTATAACTTGTAAAATATAATGCATCATTTTTTCTTACCTGGTGTTTGGTTGGATCTCCCTTGGATAGCTAGTAGCAAAGAAAAGAACCTCTTCCTAGCTTGCTTATAGTTTTGCAACTCTGAAATGATGAGGTCTCTCACCTCAACCTCACATGTCATCCTCTTAATGCATGTTGAGAGGCCCTCCATGACCTCCCCATTAGCATCCATGAAGCTATTAGAGAAGAAAAACTTGGGGTTGGTAGAGTTGATTGTTCCACCTTCAATAAGCGATCTCACTTCTAGGGGAAAATCTACTTGCACCCCTCCTGTAATAGTTTTGGATGGCCTCATAAATGTAACCCATTGGATTTCACTCCCCATCCACCAAGCACAAAACCCTCACCAGCAGCTCCAATACCTACAAAGTACAAATAAATTAAAGTTATAATGAAATTAAATACTTTTAAAGTTTAAAATAAAGTATTCAATTTGAAATCTAAATTGACTTTTGAAGTTACCTTGACAATTGATGGAGAGGGTACCACATCAATATGAACTGCGCAAAGATGCAGCTGGTAGAGACCTGGAAGTTACTCATTAGAACTTTGATAACAATAGCTGGGAACATATTTCCCCTCTGATTAGAGTTGTTCCTGGGGTTGATTACTTTAAGGCTAGTAAGAATTATGCCAGCAGTAAGGAACAAAAAAATGATAAGTAATACTACTGTTAGCAGAGGTAAATTCAGACTTGATTCTTTTTGTATAATCATGAAATGATGCACAGATAATATCTTTTTGTTAATATTTGGTTTGTAGTCGGATTGAGGCTTTTACTTTCTAATGTGATTGCCCTGGTCACATATATATTGTAACCAGACATTTTTTCTTTTGGTAATCAAATTTCAATTTAAAAAAAAAATCAAGACAGAGACTCGGTGAGGATATGTCATAAAAACTCACAAGTAGAAAAAGCTTGTGAGTACTTGGCAACTTGTCGAGTTGGCCAACTATGTGCTATACCCCTATAAAATTTTCTTCATTTTTAAGGAGCACATTTTCCTTCATGAAATCTTTCAAACTTGCCACAAACCGAAATTTGTTGCCAAGAGTTGATTTTTCACACTTCCAAGAATTATGATCTTACATGTGTGAGAGTCCACAAATTCACTTGGAATCTTGGCTGCCCAAGGAAATCAAAGTGCACAAGTGGGCATGCAAAAAATGTTTAAGATACCATGGGGAGGTAAATCTACTATTTTAGCAAATATGTTCCCAAATTTTCACACTTTAATCTTGGAATCCAATTATTATCTTACATGTGTGAGATTTAACACATTTACTTGGGATCTTGGCTGCCCAAGGAAATCAAAATGCAGAAGAGGGCATGCAAGAAATTGTGTGAGACACCATGGGAGGGTAAGAATGCTTTTTTGGCAAACATGGATTTTTCCAAATTTTCAATCCTGGAATTCTAGATCCACTTGAAAATTTCTAAATAATTTTCCAAGCTGTGTGCTCCAAAATTGAATTCCGAAAGGAGAATATTCTATGAAATTTCAACTCAGATGTCTAGTTGGTGAGTCACATGCTAATATGTGATGCCATGTTATCATGCCAGGGCCTATGGACAAATTAAATGTCCATATTCATTGTCATAAAAGTATCAGGCATCATATATCCTTGGAAACATCTGCTAAATCAATTTCCAGGTTTTCCATTCTCTTTTTCTAGTAACGTGGTTGGTAGATGCTGCTTGATGGTCATCCTGACTCATTCACCCCAATGAAACTGTGCATCCACAATTTGGGATGATCATGATGTGGGGTCCATTAGTATGAACATACCCAAAAGGGGATTAAGGTATTTTAAATTAAAATGAAAACAGTAAGTGCAGGTACACAATTTTCATGTATTTCAAATTGCTGCCATAGCTCATAAGCCATTAAATGTGGTAAAATAAATAAATGATGTGAAACTGAAGCTTGCAAGCCATACATATTGTGTATCACATAGAGTTGAATGTCTAATAAACATGTCAAATGGCATAATATATCTAAATAAAAAGGTATAAAATATCATACAACTGCTGCTACCCACTGAGCAGTCTTTAAAGTTCATCCATGTAAAATACAAAGATAATCTAGTCTAATCAAAATCTAAGGCCATCTAATTGTACAGATGCAGAATTGTTTCAAAAATTCCAGAAATGAAAAGGTGCTTCCAAGTGGGGCATTACAGAAACTGATAGTATTGTAGGAAGACCTGTAAGGACAACAGGATGGATAATTCTCTGTGATTCAACTTTCTGATCACCATCACCTCGATTCTTAGTCATTGTCTAGCATTTTTGTGGCCCAAAAATAGATGGAATGCCCTATTAAGTATTATGAGAAGAAAAAATAATCATTTTGTTTACTAAAGGTTAATTAATTAAGAAGATGATTCATTCCTCTTTTTCATTTCAGTGAACTGGGTTGCAAATTTTGAAAGGATTAGTGCTATTGTAAATTTTGAGTGTTAACCATTTCTTTGAATATTTTGTGGAAATGTGAGGTAAGAGGGTGTTTTTGAAATATGCTAACCAAATTTTTTCGAAGGAAAATCACAAAATAACCAGCAATAGATGATATGATTAGCGTTAGCCTCAAATTAAAATCTGAACTTGAATGGAAGATACTGAAGCTTGAACTGAAGAAACTGAACTTGAAGAGTATAACTACTCAACGTCAAGAATGTGCACTCAAGATCCCACAGAGGGCGAGGTGCTAACATATGACGGAGTCTAAAAATTGAAATTATGAACTATTAGGCGGATAACCAGCCATGAGAACAATTCCACGCTACCACCAAACAGTGGGGGGAAAAGATTACAAATAAAGCAATTCATCCGCTGCGGCGGGCATCCACAGAATTGTGGGGATTCACCACTTAAGTGGGTACAAGATTTACAAACAATTTTAACCACACTGGCGGTAAACCATCCAGGGGACTTTAATGAGAATTAAATCAAATAATTGCAGCAATAATAACGGTCAGATTAGTACTACTAATCAGAACCTTACAATTTCAACATGACTGCAAATAAATGAATTACAATGATAGAGAAGTGAGATATGGATATCAGAATGAATTCTAACAATGTTCTTTGCTTTCCAATGACTGAAAAAGTGATTAAACTGGAAACTGATAAATCTGATGCAAATTCCTGAGTTCTCGAAATTTAGAACAGCAAACTGGAAAACAGTAAAAAACTCATAACTCACTCATTTCACCTCCAAATTGATTGAAATTTGTTGCAAATGCATCTCAGAAGATAGGCGACCAAACCAGGAGGGAGAAACAGCAGCAAATCGCCTTCATTTATTTCTGGCACAATTCCCAATGCAATGAAAAAGTACGGCCCCTTGAGAAAATCGATTTTGCATTATAAAATCAACAACTTCAATTTAAAATCTGATTTTTGGTGGAAGTTGGCGCCTCAAGTCAACAATCAGATTGCTCAAACACCCAGAACTGAAATAAAATCACTCCACAAGCTATGAACAGAAAACAGCTTCAGCTGTAGCAAAACCAGGAAATTCAAAACTGTAAAATTCTCCAAAATTCTCAACCTTTGTTGCTCAATCTGCTAGTCTGATGTGAGAAGCAGCAATGTTCCAACTAGGTGTTGTATTTCAAACACGAAATTGGGAAGGGGCTAGGAGGTAGCATCCTCGAAGCAATAGCAAAATGTCCATAGTCATTTTGACAGCATAACAGTAAGGTAATTGATGGATGATAATGCTGGAGCCAAGACCTTCAATAAATAAGAACTCAACAAGACTCTTCAAACGCCTGAGAAGCAGCTCAAAAGACACAAGAGACTCCTCCAATTCTCAAGACCAATCAACTTCTCAAGTGGCGTCCCAAAAGGCCTTCACAAATTGCACTTTATTCAAAATAATAAAAGTGGCGTCCACTTTCAAGATAAAGAAATATTTGAATAAAGATTAATTAATCTTTTGATGAGGGCGTACCCTTCATGGCCCCACTTTAAAACAACTTTATGTTAACTCCTTAGGCCAAGGTGGGGGTCAACAGTGAAATAGAATAAAATGCCATTAATTTAATATTTTTGCCAACTGAAGACCAAACCAAAATATAACACTGCTCCAACTGCTAAGGATTAAGAATAGACAACTGCAACTGCCACAATTAGCATTTACTAAAAATAGTAAATAATATGAATGCCACAGAAAACCAAGCCCAAGAAACCCTAATTTTCACCTCATCCCAGTCTACGGGTTCCGGAATAGACTGAAGAACTGCAAAGCTGATCACTGATGAGAAGGGGACATTACAGTCCGCCCTCCTCGAAATTGCTTGTCCCCAAGCAACTGCAAAGATGGATGCAACAAAATCTGTTCACCTTCCCACGTAGCATCTTCAATAGGCAAATTCCTCCATCTAACCAAATATTCTTTGATTGTCCTTCTTCTCAAAGAACGTTCTCTAGTGTCAAGGATCTCTTCTGGAATCAACACTAAATGACCTTCCTCATCCAATGGAGGTAATTCTGATGTAGCCACCACATTGTGTCCAATTGCCTTCTTGAGGCGAGACACATGAAAAACATTATGTATTTTGCTTTCAGCTGGAAGTTCCAACTCATAAGCAACTTCACCAATCCTTTTGGTGATTTTGAAAGGACCATAAAAGCGTGGCTTCAACTTTTCTGCACCACTCTTCTTGAGAGAAGATTGTCTATATGGCTGAAGCCTCAAATAGACCATGTCCCCAACTTCAAAAGACCTTTCCACACGCTGCTGATCAGCGTATAACTTCTGCTGATTTTGAGCTTGTTGCAGATTTTCCTTAAGAGTTTTCAAGATGTCTTGGCTTTGTTGTAACATATCCAATGCTTGTGGGGCTCTACTATCACCAAACACTAGATCAACAAAGTTAGTAGCCTCATAACCATAAAGAGCCTTAAAAGGAGACATCTTAATTGACATGTGATAAGAAGAGTTGTAACAATACTCTCCTAAATGAAGCCATTTAATCCAAGCTCGCTGCTGTCCTGAAACATAGTTCCTTAAGTAGCCCTCTAACCACTTGTTAACAATTTCTGACTGCCCATCGGTTTGTGGGTGATAACTTGTGCTTGGAGTAAGCACTGTCCCACTCAATCTGAAGATCTCCTGCCAAAAAACACTTAGGAACTTGCTGTCCCTATCACTGACAATTGTTCTAGGCAACCCATGCAAACGAAACACCTCTCTAAAAAACAACTCAGCCACTTGAGCTGCTGTAAATGAAGTGGTAACAGCAAAGAAATGAGCAAATTTCGTTAGTCTATCAACCACAACAAATATACAATCACGTCCTTGCACCTTGGGCAACCCTGTGATAAAGTCCATGGCAATACTTTCCCACTTCTGATTTGGAATAGGTAAGGGCTGAAGCAGACCAGCAGGAAAAGAGTGTTCATTTTTATTCCTTTGACAAATAGGACACTCCCTAATATAATTCAAGACTTCATCTTTCAAACCTTTCCAAGTGAATCTTTCACGAATCTGCTTATAGGTCTTGAAAATCCCTTGATGACCAGCAAGGGGAACATCATGAAAAGATTGTAGAATCTTTTTCTTAAGCTTAGATTCTTGTACTAAAAAGATTCTATCTTTGTAATAAATTAATCCATCAACCAACTTATACCTTTCATCAACCAAATGACCTTCTAACAAGCTGGTTGCAAACTGATTTTTAACATAATCAGCAGCAATTAATTCTTTCCAATCAGCTGATAACTCACAAATTGACTGCAAATGAGGTCTTCTAGAAAGAGCATCAGCAACTATATTATTTTTTCCTTTGACATATTCAATGTCAAAGTCATATGCTTGGAGTTTACTTACCCATTTTTGCTGCCTTTCATTCAATTCCTTTTGGCGCATAAAATGTTTAAGACTGTTGTGATCAGTCTTAACAACAAATTTACTTCCCACCAAATATTGACGGAATTTAGACAAAGCATGCATGATGGCAAGCATCTCTTTGTCATAAATAGAGTAAGTTTTTTCTGCCCCTCTCAACTTTCTGCTCTCGAAGACAATAGGGTGTTTGTCTTGCATTAGGACAGCTCCAACTCCTTCTCCTGAAGCATCACATTGTAATTCAAAAGGTTTTGAAAAATCTGGAAGTGCCAACACAGGACACGAACTTATGATTTGCTTAAACTTATCAAAAACCTCTTGTGCTTGCTTAGTCCAAAGAAAAGCTCCTTTCTTTGTAAGATCTGTCAAAGGTGCTGCTTGATGAGAATAACCTTTTACAAATCTTCTATAGAATCCACATAACCCTAAAAACCCTCTCAAATGAGAAATAGTCTTTGGAGTTGGCCAATCAAGAATGGCCCTTATCTTTTCTGGATCCACTTTCACACCCTTTGAGCTGATAATGTGGCCAAGGTATAAAAGTTCATCCATCCCAAACTCACACTTTGACTCTTTGGCGAATAAACATTCCGCCTCTAAAATGTTAAGCACTTCTTCCAAATGCTTAAGGTGCTCTTCCCATGACTTACTGAATATGAGAATATCGTCGAAGAAGATGAGCACAAACTTCCTCAACTGCTGTCTAAAAATCTTGTTCATACAAGATTGGAATGTGGCTGGTGCGTTTGTCAAACCAAAAGGCATGACAAGGAATTCAAAGTGCCCAAAGTGGCATCTAAACGCTGTCTTTTCAATATCCTCCTCCCTCATTCTGATTTGGTGATAGCCCGAACGAAGATCAATCTTTGAGAAGAACATTGCCCCATGGAGCTCATCAATAAGCTCATCAATCCTAGGGATAGGATATCTATTCTTGATGGTTTTCTGATTTAATGCGCGATAGTCAACACACATACGCATTGTACCATCTTTCTTTTTGACCAGCACTACTGCTGAAGCAAATGGACTCTTGCTTGGTCTAATAAAACCACTTTCCAACAGCTCCTTGATGGCTTTTTCAATTTCATCTTTCTGCCTCTTTGGATAGCGGTAAGGTGTAGTAATACTGGTTTTGCTCCCTCTTCTAACTCAATCACATGCTCAGAACCTCTTTCAGGAGGTCTTCCAGGAGGTAAGCTTCCAAAGACTTTGCTTTTCTTTGAAAGTAAGGCTTGAATATCAGGATGATATTGCCTTTTTTCCTCAACCGGATCAGCTGGTAAAACCATACATTCAGCAGCCCATTCAACCTGATCATGGCGGATCAGCCTTTCCATCCTTTTCAAAGAAACAATTCGAGGGCCTCCATTTGACATCCCTCTTAAAACAACCTTCCTTCCATTTGACTGAAATTTCAGCTCCATGGTTTGCAAATTCAAAGTGATCTCACCAAGAGATCGCAGCCATTGTATGCCCAACACAACATCAGTGTCTCCTATACCCACCACATAAAAATCATCCTTAATTTCATGATTCCCTAATTGCAAAGATAGGTTAGGAATTCTCCTTGTGCAAGATATAGTGAAACCATCAGCAACCATTACTTTGAAACCATCAAAATCTTCAGTCTTCAAACCCTTTCTAGCAACTAGCCCTTCATCAATAAAATTGTGAGTTGCTCCGGTATCAATTAGAGCAACTATCCTTTGTGAATTTACAACTCCATGAACCCTAAAAGATTCATTCTTTTGAAAACTAGATAGTTGTGCAAAAGCACTACCATCTCCAACTTCTTCGGACTTGTCTTCTTGAATTTCTTCACCTTCACTACTTGCTGATTCGTATTGCTGATCAGACGAATCAGATTCTGATCCATAATCAGAATAGCCCTCCATTTGAACTACTTTGCCTCTTCCATAGCAACGGTGGCCTTTCACCCAAGGCTCACGACAAGTGAAGCAAACTCCATCCTTTCTAAGCTGTTCTTTGAGCTCTTCGGACAGCCTTGGTGGAAACTTCTTGGGCAGATTTGAAGAAAACTTTTTATCCTTCTTATGGCTGAATGGTTTTGAGTGAAATTTAGGCCTTGGGGCTGCCAACTCCATGCTCCTAGCTTTCTTGATAGCTTCATCTAGTGTTGGAGGATCAAATGCTTTGACCCAACCCTTCAAAGGCTCCATTAAACCTTCAGCAAAAAGTACTACAAATCTTCTTTCAGTAATGTTTGGCACCATTACTGACAACCTCTGAAAATCAGCCACATAACTTTCTAAAGATCCTTGCTGTTTCAACTGTGCCAATTCTCTAAATTTCAATTCCGGATCTTTGGTGTCAAATCTCTCAATCAGCTTATTGGTAAACTCTCCATATGTGCGAATAAGGTTATGGCCAAGAGTGACCAAACCGTGAGTCCACCATTCATGAGCTATGCCATCTAAATGCAAGGTAGCAAATTTGATAGCATCTTCTTCCGGCATAGGTCTAAGAGAGAGGTAGTTGTCTAACTTTTGCACCCATGACCTGGCTGTACACTTGTTACTACCATCAAAATGTTCCATAGTGATCTTTCCCAATGCTTGGTAAAAATCATTTCTAGGGCCTGCAGGAGGACGTTGATCATTCCTACCACCATTTCTCCGACTCCTTTGATTCATGAATTGATCAAAGGTCCATGCTCCTCTCAAGTCAAGAGGTAAAGAAACATACTCCATATAAGCTTGACGAGCATCATCAGCAAAGTTTGGGGTAGCCTCAACTGGTTGTTGCTCTTCCCTTGGTGTGAAAACGGGAAAGAGGGGTCTAGAAGATGACCCACTATGAATTGTAGTATGCTGACCTACAATTCTGTCTCTAGTATTCACCTCAGGACTGCCACTATTATTATTTCCATTTACTCCACTACTTTCTCCAGCTGAGTTATTTTGGGGCTGAATAATACTCTGAGCTGCTTGCTGATCCAACTTGGATAATAAACGGGACATCATGTCTATCATCCCGTCAAACTTCTTCTCCACTCTATCCCTCTCTTCATTATCTCTTCTTACTGAATCTGACATTATTACAGTTGTGTGATCAACCACTTCCACTGAATTATCTGAACCTTCCACTGTTTTACCAAGGTCTCTTAGAGCTTCTGAGAAGGTATCTGCCTCTGGAACGGGCGGAAACTGATGCTGATTTCTGGCCTGACTTCTGGTGTATGGCCTAGTGTCTTTTTCACTCATCAGTTAACTACTGCAATCTGCCACAGGATGGCAGGGTCTTCTGCTCTGATACCACAGAAATATGCTAACCAAATTTTTTCGAAGGAAAATCACAAAATAACCAGCAATAGATGATATGATTAGCGTTAGCCTCAAATTAAAATCTGAACTTGAATGGAAGATACTGAAGCTTGAACTGAAGAAACTGAACTTGAAGAGTATAACTACTCAACGTCAAGAATGTGCACTCAAGATCCCACAGAGGGCGAGGTGCTAACATATGACGGAGTCTAAAAATTGAAATTATGAACTATTAGGCGGATAACCAGCCATGAGAACAATTCCACGCTACCACCAAACAGTGGGGGGAAAAGATTACAAATAAAGCAATTCATCCGCTGCGGCGGGCATCCACAGAATTGTGGGGATTCACCACTTAAGTGGGTACAAGATTTACAAACAATTTTAACCACACTGGCGGTAAACCATCCAGGGGACTTTAATGAGAATTAAATCAAATAGTTGCAGCAATAATAACGGTCAGATTAGTACTACTAATCAGAACCTTACAATTTCAACATGACTGCAAATAAATGAATTACAATGATAGAGAAGTGAGATATGGATATCAGAATGAATTCTAACAATGTTCTTTGCTTTCCAATGACTGAAAAAGTGATTAAACTGGAAACTGATAAATCTGATGCAAATTCCTGAGTTCTGGAAATTTAGAACAGCAAACTGGAAAACAGTAAAAAACTCATAACTCACTCATTTCACCTCCAAATTGATTGAAATTTGTTGCAAATGCATCTCAGAAGATAGGCGACCAAACCAGGAGGGAGAAACAGCAGCAAATCGCCTTCATTTATTTCTGGCACAATTCCCAATGCAATGAAAAAGTACGGCCCCTTGAGAAAATCGATTTTGCATTATAAAATCAACAACTTCAATTTAAAATCTGATTTTTGGTGGAAGTTGGCGCCTCAAGTCAACAATCAGATTGCTCAAACACCCAGAACTGAAATAAAATCACTCCACAAGCTATGAACAGAAAACAGCTTCAGCTGTAGCAAAACCAGGAAATTCAAAACTGTAAAATTCTCCAAAATTCTCAACCTTTGTTGCTCAATCTGCTAGTCTGATGTGAGAAGCAGCAATGTTCCAACTAGGTGTTGTATTTCAAACACGAAATTGGGAATGGGCTAGGAGGTAGCATCCTCGAAGCAATAGCAAAATGTCCATAGTCATTTTGACAGCATAACAGTAAGGTAATTGATGGATGATAATGCTGGAGCCAAGACCTTCAATAAATAAGAACTCAACAAGACTCTTCAAACGCCTGAGAAGCAGCTCAAAAGACACAAGAGACTCCTCCAATTCTCAAGACCAATCAACTTCTCAAGTGGCGTCCCAAAAGGCCTTCACAAATTGCACTTTATTCAAAATAATAAAAGTGGCGTCCACTTTCAAGATAAAGAAATATTTGAATAAAGATTAATTAATCTTTTGATGAGGGCGTACCCTTCATGGCCCCACTTTAAAACAACTTTATGTTAACTCCTTAGGCCAAGGTGGGGGTCAACAGTGAAATAGAATAAAATGCCATTAATTTAATATTTTTGCCAACTGAAGACCAAACCAAAATATAACACTGCTCCAACTGCTAAGGATTAAGAATAGACAACTGCAACTGCCACAATTAGCATTTACTAAAAATAGTAAATAATATGAATGCCACAGAAAACCAAGCCCAAGAAACCCTAATTTTCACCTCATCCCAGTCTACGGGTTCCGGAATAGACTGAAGAACTGCAAAGCTGATCACTGATGAGAAGGGGACATTACATTTTTATTAAATACCTAAATAAATTATATTTATATCGTACTGGGCCCTGGCCAACAAAGAATCTTCTGTACTTAAATAATTATCCTATTTCATTTTTCTGGTACTTGAATTCCTTTAGTGATATATTTTCCTTTTTCACTAGTGATTTATCATATTATTGTTTATTTTCATTTCAGATGTATGTAATTCGGAAAAAAAAAATCTTATGACAGGGATTTTTGCAACCAGAAGATGTCTACATTTTTGGATATGCTAGAACACAGCTTTCAGATGATGGCTTAAGAGATCGCATACGGGGGTATGTTCATTTTCTTAATGGTCTCATTTTCAAAGAGAATTGTGGAGAATATATATTTAACTGTTGAAATATTTTAAGTGATGATTCTTAATGTATTTCCAAGTTTCTTTTTCCCCTCTTATTTGAGCATTTATTTATTAGTTATTCCAAGGCACAGGGTATATTCAAACATTTATCTTCTTAATCTGTTTCTCGCCATTTGGATGATATTTCATTTGATTGATATAGTTGAACAAATGAAGGGTGTATCAGATCATAGAGGACATTTTCCTTGATGATGCACAAAATACTCTTTCTCATCTATATATATTATATTTTCATTCAACTAGCTCTTATTGTTAATTTACTTTTGGTACTGCATTAATATTCTTGGGTGTCAGATCATGTAAAGGCCTCTTTGAGGTGGAGATGACCATGGGGACACATTGACACCAATGTGATTGGAGAGACAAGTTTGAAGGTTAATGCACACAAACGTCTAAATTGGGGGAGTTGAAGGACATAACATATTGTAAAAGCATTCTCCACCATCACTCATCTTTCTTTGCATCCTTTCAGACTGTAATTGAAATTTCACTCAACTGAGGGCTTATTAGTTGAAGGCTAGATAGTTGCATATGGGCACTCCTAAACCCCAACAAGGCACATTTGGATATCACTTTCAGCATATTGTAGCTATAATGAGCCATATTTGTGCTTGCTGTTACAGTTTTATGATGTTGTTAGGAAGGGGGAGTTCAATACAAGGCATGGCATAACAGCAATTTGAGATGAAGTGTAGACTTTGATGGTCATAACTGAATTCTTAAAAAATTATGGACTATTACCCATAGCAGCAAAAATCCTTTTTGGAAATAACTCAGGAAACCAAAGATAAAGATTTTTTCAAATTTTCAGGATTAAATCAGGAAAGAAAAGGGGAAAAATTGGGTTAGGGTTAGGGAAAATCAGAAAAAGTTGCCACATATCAGAAAAAACCCAAAAGCGTTAAATTTTTTTGACCAAAAAATAAAAAGTCACCAAAATTGGTAGAAAATCATGATTTATTCACAGTTTTATTGGTCAAAATCACATTTGACTGTGTTTTTAAAATTATTACAATATTTTTAGGGAAAAAATTGGAGGGTGAGAAAAGATAAATTATGATTTATCCGTAATTATTAAGCATTATTGCTTCTATGCTATTACCTACCAAAATAACTTTCTTGATCTCTACATTGTTTCTTTGATTGGTAAATTATTCTTGCCATCTCCTTAGATGACATGATCATGGCTTTCTATTCCATCAATTTCACTCAAGACTTGTACCTAGCCTTGTCTATTGGGTTAGGCCATACCTAGAATTGGATGTGGCACCTTACCCAATTCAACTTTTAACATTTGTACTTTTAAGCATGTAACATCTCTTGGGGATTTGAACATGGGTTACCACTACAAAAGCCCCAATGATTTAAGATTTGAGCTCATCACATTTGACAATTCTTGATCTGTACTTTAACTTGAAACGATGAAGGATAGGTTGTGAGTTGTAAAGAGAACTCCCATTTGGGTACAGTGATCAGCTTGCTGAAGCATTTTCAGAGTCGAGTGAACATACAGACTTGGCTGCTTATTTGTACTGCCCTCTCATGTAGTTGATTAAATTGTATGGCCACTGCCAAGTACATTCTACATAAGGTGCACTATGTTCTAGAGGTGAGGCTGATCAGTATGTACTTCATAAGTTTTCTTTTCTATTTCTAGTCGAAGAAATCAATGCAAATTTAAAGTTGGGCACCTTGGCAGCTCAACATTCTGAAATCTCCATCAATTTTTTGTTGTGGAGCATTCAAGTTATGATGTGGCTATGTTGGCTGCACAAGGGAAACATTAGCTTGAAGGCCATTCTTCCTCTACGATACCATCATGAGTTTGGAAAATTTTCCTTGATATCACTTGATCTATTGTTTTGTTCCTTTCTTGTCGAATGGGAATCTGACTTTCTTTTTGGGGAGATGATGTAGTTAGGCATAAAGTGAATTGTAATGTTTTGTTAATTTCTTTGTATCCGACTGTATTGTTTTACTTGTCCACTTGCAGGTAGTTAGGAGTCTATTGTTAGATTGTTGACAGTTGTGTTCTACTTGGCAAGAATTAGGTACTTTCAATAGGCTTCTCATAGTCAACGAAAGTATTTGAATTATTGGCTGATTATCCTTGGTCTACTTCTGTATAGAAACTTCATATGAATAAAAGTTATACTTCTGTTAATCATTCTAGTATCTATTGTGTTTTATGTTCATTTATGCAATTACTAATCTTATTGGATAAAGGAGTAAAGACATGGAAGCATGCTTTGTAGAAATATTTTCATATAGCATGTCCATTTAAACATGATCTTCATACAACAATATTAGATGAACCTCTGATTCTCCCATATATGCTTAATATTTTAAATGTGTGCGCATTCTATAACAGTATAGCCTGTTTCTATTAGTCCTTGGTGTTGTATGATGAAAATAAGTGATAGAATTTTTTTTATATTAACATCAGATTAGTAAAGGGAAATATGTCAGAAAAATTCAATTATGGTATATTTCCCCATCACAATCAATTAGTCAGTTAGTAATACATCTAACATGACAAAAAATTGAAATATTACTACTGTCATTGTGTAACCAATGCAGTCAATGGTGGTGAAAAGCATAAGAGAGAGTACAATAGTGAGGCACGCTCTAAAAACATCTTGCAAGGCTAGTAAATTCATATTACAAGCTTAAAAAACTCGTCAAATTAGGTAAGAGAAGATAATGGTAAGCTAATGCAAATGCAGACAAATTGTCCAGATCCTGTTATTGTATACTTCCGATACCAAGTATGTAGGACCTAGAGCTCAACATGTCCACCTCTTGGGAGAATATCCCATTTGAATTCTGAGCAGAAATCCCTATGTAGTTGTCAGAGGGTAAAAGTCCAGAATAGCGAAGGTGACGCAGCTGGCATCTTGTGGCTTGCTTTTGGTTCTGCTCAAATTTATGATGTAGGATATACCTGTTTCTGAGTTAATTCTAAGATAAGTATTGATCTTTTCGTTTTCAACAAACTGACATTATTATCATTTGGGTACAATAAAGATCAACAAGATAGGCCAAAGATCAATGGTGTTTGATACATGCCCTAGATTAGAAAATTTAGGTTCTGAAAACATCTGTAATCTGAATTGTTTACTTACAAGATATATAATTTTTGACCAGCAATCTGCAAGATGTCTTTTCTCTTCCTGCCTGGTTACATCTTTCTGTTACTTTCTGCTTGATGATGTGTCTGAATGCAGTTCAGTTTGATATATCTAAATGTGTTTGGATTAGGTACTTGAAGCCGGTGAAGACAGATTCGGACAAGGAACCTTCTGAAGTTGTTTCTGATTTTCTGAGCTTGGTAATGAACTTGAATGTTTATGACTTCTTAGGGTGATTCCAACAATAATGGTCAACTAATTGTTTGCTAACTTTGTAGGTTGCATATGTTTCTGGAACATACGATGGTGAGGAGGGCTTTATAAAATTGGACAAAAAAATTGCTGAGCATGAACAATCAAAGAGTGGGAATGAGGGGCCTTCTCGAAGATTATTTTATCTTGCTTTGCCTCCATCAGTGTATCCCATAGTATGCAAAATGATTCGGCATTATTGCATGAATAAACGTATGTTAAGTTTTTACTATTCTCTTTTTCAACTCTAAGTTTCTCTGACCACTTGGACCTGGGGCAGGGAGCTTGGTACTATTCCCCAACAAATTTTAGCCATAATATTTTTTTGTAATTTTTTTTAATCTTTATTCTCATACAATACTATATAGGTTATATTACAGATAGACATTTATGAAATACTGGTTCCCACAAAAGTACTTGCTTTTGTTTTAAAAGGAAAACTACTTTTCTGCTATGATCTGCTGACTCAACATTACATGAGATGCACAGATGTTAAAGGCTATGTAGTTTTAAGTCAGAGGCTCAATTACCAATGAAGTATCTGACATTATTCTGATAAATTGTAAGAATAAATGTACATTTACAATTCCAAATCCCTGGCTGTGGTCTTGAAATATGCTGCCTATACATTCTTCTACCTAGGATTCCAAATATTTGATACAAATGATGTATGGCTGAAATCAGGTGGTCTTTATTTAGTTGGTATGTTGGCACAATGTTCTGCTACCCAAGGAATACTTACCAGCCTTGAACTGTCATGCTTTTTTGCTACCTAGTTTTAATTTTCCCTTCTTGCAACATCAGAAACAACACAGATATGGTCTGACTAGATTTATCTTTAATGCATTCGCTTAGTCTATTATTTGATAATCACACAAAATGCATTATCTAAGCTTATGGCTAATTATACAATGGAGAAAACCTGTTTAAATTTTCAAATTCCCTTTCCAAGTGCGGCATCAAAATGAACCCTTCTGTTATTTTGTTAACATTTTTTTTTTAAACACACAAAGTGGAACTGCCAATCTATCAATTAAGAAAAAACTATTGCTTGTTTTTCTTCATCATTTATAAGGGAGAGAATTTTCCCTTCATTTTCTCTAGTCTCATATTGCTCTTTGTGATGAGCCCTGCTGGCTCTCAACTCAAAACCCCAATTTTTCTTAAGTCTTTAAGTGTTATTTAGTTTTTTAGAGAAAGTTTGATAGACAGAAGAGAAGGGGCGCACAGCATAAATGCATATAAAATGTAAATCTGAGTTATTTCAGGCGAATTGACAATACAGAAGATAATAAATATGCTCAACAATGGATTTAGAACTCATAAACATACCCGGAAGTGTCCAGATTATTTATTTAAGAAAGTAGTCCAGTTTGCCAGCCAAGATGGTGAAAAACTGACCAAATCTGGTGTAGAAAGCTACAGAATGCAAAATCCAGCCTGAAAACGGTGGCAGATGAAGAGTACAAGCCAAACGCCTAAAATGATGAAGAGAAACCCTCAGAAAAGAAGGCGTTTCTCCAAGAAATGCCCAAACGCCTTTGTACAAGAGCCACGCACTTCACTGCAAACAACCTGAATTCTCACTTAGAAGGTACGGCCAAGAAGTATGATGTCTGCCAGATGAAATGAAGGCGCCATCTCCCAAAACCCTCTGAAACTGAAGAAGAAATCCAATAGGAAACACAGCTCAAGCCCAGTAGAACCTCTGTATGAAGCTCTCACAAATTGCACAAATTCAGCTGATCTCTCACAGCCTCAAAAGTGCTCAACACTGAAGAGTTATCGTTCTTCAATGGACAAATTGTTCAAACCCTGATCACAGGAGAATGCACAGGAAATAGCACAAGGCAAAGTTGAAATTGTCAAAAGATGAGTTTCTCATTGCCAGAAATGCCCTTTTATGCAAAGGCACGAATCCCAAGAAAATACGCCACTTTTAGGTTATTAAAATCTTTTAAATAATATTTAATCCATTTCAATAGTATATGAATTAAATACTTGGGCGCACTTATTCATTTAAGTGATTTAAAATATTAAATCACTTTTAGAGAATATTTAAGTGATTTAAAGATATAAAGTCAATTTGACTTTATAATTAAATATTAAATCAATTAATATTTAAATCACTTAAAAACCAATAACTCACTCAAAACATCATATAATCCTGTGCCGTCAGAAGCTGTCAACTCTGCTTGCTAACGCTGCTGTGAACCAGTCGGGCTCTGAAGAAGAACGACAAAACTCATCAAATAACCCACTGACTCTCTATCCCAACCTGTTAGCCTACGAGAGTCTGAGAAATAGGCTAACCACCATCAAACATGATCATGCCGAAAAAGGGGACATTACAGTCCGCCCTCCCGGAAATTGCTTGTCCGCAAGCAATCTCAACAGCAAAGAATCAACCACTCCACCAGGATCCCAAGGATAGTGCCGTGAAATGTCCCTACTGTCATCAACTGTCTCCTGTAACTCCCAAATCTGATCAACTGGATCATCATGCTGTACCCTGTCAATCTCAACACCATCTGTCACAGGAGAGAGGAACTCATAAGAAAGCAAGTCAAACTGCTGACAACACTTGCTCCCTAAAACCGCACGAGATATGCTATCATCCAACATGTCTAACACGTGCATACCAGAATTGTGCATCTGAAACAGGTCATGTACATGATGACTGAAAGTGAAACTGTGTAGACTCCTACCATGTACACACTGGAAATCTCCTCAACGAGCTCTGTCTGAAATCTTGATGCACTGACGGAATCTCCAATACTATGATCAATGCTCTTGCCTAAATCAGGGTCAAGAGTAGAATCAACATCCACCTCAAAGAGCGGATTATCACAAGAAGATGTAGCATCCGCCTCATAAAGAGGATTTTGTACAAACTGAGCCTCATAACTGTACTGATCCCAATCAAACCCCTCTGATCCCATGGGACTAGAATCAAAATGATAATCCTCCTGAATCATCTCATGCTCCTCCTCTAGAATCTTCGGTTCTATCTTCTCACCTTTTGTGTTGACGAGAATGATAGATCGCATACTCCCATCCTTAAAACCAGCTTGCTGGTCCGTTAAATCAGCAATGTCATCACCCTCATAAAACCACTCCATTTGTCTATTTGAACCCTTAGGCTTAAGAGGACAATTGTGGTTTTGGTCATAAGGAGCTTTGCAATAGAAACATAGCTTCCTCCTACGCAAATCATTTATTGTCTCTCGGTCCAAAGGAGCTGCAAACTTCCTCTTTTCATCAATCTTTTCTGATTCCTTAGGTTCTGATTTGCTATCACTATAGGATGAAGATGCTTCTGCATTTGAAGTGAACTTACCACGTGAAGCTGTAAGTTCCATGCTACGAGCTTTTCTCATAGCTTCATGCAGGGTAGGTGGATCGAATGCCTTGATCCAACCTTTCATTGGCTCATGGAGACCTTCTACAAATAGAATGACAAGTCTCCTCTCTGAGATTCCGGTAACCATAACCGAGAGCTTCTGAAACTCACCAATATAAGACTCCAAACTACCCAACTGCTTTAGCTGAGCAAGGTCTCTGAAGAATAGCTCGGGATCACGTCTATCAAACCTCTCTACCAGTCTATCAGTAAACTCCTGGTACGAGGTAATCCTATCATGGTGTAGTGTAGCCATGCCATGAATCCACCAGTCATGTGCTACGCCATCAAGGTGGAGAGCTGCAAATCGTATAGCATCTTCCTCTGGCATAGGACGTAGTGTCAGGAATGTATCCAACTTACTCACCCAGGCACGTGCTGTAACTCTACCACTGCCATCATAGTGAACTAAGGTTAGTTTGTTGGTAGCCTGTCTGAGATCACTTTGCTTGTTTCTAGGCCTCCTGTCATTCCTGTTACGGTTATACTCTCTCTTCTGGCTCATGAATCGATCGAAGTTAAGGTGCTCCTTAACTCTCGGAGGCAATGCATCCCATTCATCATACATAACCATGATGTTATCTGCAAAATTTATCTCACCACCCTGTTCAACTTCATCCTTCCTCAGCATCATTTCTGGTAAAAGTAGGACATGTAGCTCTCTCAAAGGTGCGTGCTGGAGCTATGACTCTTTGAGGCTCTCTGTGAATACTGCCTTCAAGATCTCGATCCAGATTCTGAGCTCTATTCATTGTCAAATTTTGGACATTTGTGCTGAGCTTGTGAAGAATAGTCGCCACCTGTTCTTGGCCTGCAACCATGCCTCTGAGCACATCTCTAGCTTCTCTATCCTCTTCATCTAAATGATTTCTATGAGAACCTTCAGCATCCCTGTCAGCCATGTTATCAAATTCCAATTCCGTTTCCTGTTCGTCAAATGGAAATGCCAAAAAGGTTCAAAAGTACTGCAAACCAGACCGTGAGTAGCAATTGCCAAACCTATTCTCGTGAGGCCGCATAAAGATCGCTAACCCCGCAGGCTGGCAGGATCGAAGCTTTGATACTTGTGATGAGCCCTGCTGGCTCTCAACTCAAAAACCCCAATTTTCTTAAGTCTTTAAGTGTTATTTAGTTTTTTAGAGAAAATTTGATAGACAGAAGAGAAGGGGCGCACAGCATAAATGCATATAAAATGTAAATCTGAGTTATTTCAGGCGAATTGACAATACAAAAGATAATAAATATGCTCAACAATGGATTTAGAACTCATAAACATACCCGGAAGTGTCCAGATTATTTATTTAAGAAAGTAGTCCAGTTTGCCAGCCAAGATGGTGAAAAACTGACCAAATCTGGTGTAGAAAGCTACAGAATGTGAAATCCAGCCTGAAAACGGTGGCAGATGAAGAGTACAAGCCAAACGCCTAAAATGATGAAGAGAAACCCTTAGAAAAGAAGGCGTTTCTCCAAGAAATGCCCAAACGCCTTTGTACAAGAGCCACGCACTTCACTGCAAACAACCTGAATTCTCACTTAGAAGGTACGGCCAAGAAGTATGATGTCTGCCAGATGAAATGAAGGCGCCATCTCCCAAAACCCTCTGAAACTGAAGAAGAAATCCAATAGGAAACACAGCTCAAGCCCAGTAGAACCTCTGTATGAAGCTCTCACAAATTGCACAAATTCAGCTGATCTCTCACAGCCTCAAAAGTGCTCAACACTGAAGAGTTATCGTTCTTCAATGGACAAATTGTTCAAACCCTGATCACAGGAGAATGCACAGGAAATAGCACAAGGCAAAGTTGAAATTGTCAAAAGATGAGTTTCTATTACCATAAATGCCCTTTTATGCAAAGGCACGAATCCCAAGAAAGATACGCCACTTTTAGGTTATTAAAATCTTTTAAATAATATTTAATCCATTTCAATAGTATATGAATTAAATAATTGGGCGCACTTATTCATTTAAGTGATTTAAAATATTAAATCACTTTTAGAGAATATTTAAGTGATTTAAAGATATAAAGTCAATTTGACTTTATAATTAAATATTAATCAATTCATATTTAAATCACTTAAAAACCAATAACTCACTCAAAACATCATATAATCCCGTGCCGTCAGAAGCTGACAACTCCTGCACTGCTAACGCCTGCTATGAACCAGTCACTGGGCTCTGAAAACAAGAATGATCAATCTCTCCAGAAAGTACCACTGACCCTCTAACCCAACCTGTTAGCCTACGAGAGTCTGAGAAATAGGCTAACCACCATCAAACATGATCATGCTGAAAAAGGGGACATTACACTCTTCCATTGAATGAGTAACATTTGCAATCGCTGCAATACATTATGATAAATAGAGTATGTCCATGTGTCGTCAAGGCTATTTTCCTTTAGTATTTTTCTCTAAATAAAGATTAATTATTATTGACAGGGTAAAATTGTATATATTTTACAAAATGCAGGGAAGACCTGCCATCAGGTAGTTAAGTTTTGACAAACAAGAAAAACTTGATGGAACACAAAAATTATACACAATGACCAAAGCCAAGATAAATACTACTACAGAAATTCCTTGAAAATTTCATAGTCAAAAAACTCAGATTTGGCAATAACTTGACAAGCCCAAAATTTAAAAAAACCTGGGACTTAGCAAAAGCTCAGGGAAAACTCAGCAATAACTTGGCAAATTTATCAAACATTTGAAGAAAAAAATGGCCATGCCTTCACAACGCCAAAAGCATGCTCTAATAGCATGTGTGATGAAACAACTTGCACAATAGAAGAATATAATAGGAAATATGCAGCAAATACTTGATAATAATATGCTACTTCAAGGGGGCAACCTCCTAATCCACTTTAAGGGAGATACCTCCAATGGCCTTCAATATGAACACAATATTCAATATGATTATAATAACTATCTACTAGCTCCTATATATACCTAATTATGCCTTGGCTGCCACCTAGGCTAACTTAAATACTTAGCTATAACCCCTAGGGCAACCTAGCTAGGTATATATGATTATATAACTTATTTAAGAGTTAAGGTAGCCACAAACCGGCTACTCATAGCCCAATACACACTATAGGATTAAAGGCATAGCATATTTATAAAATAATTAACTATATAAGATAATATAATAAAAAGAATTAATAGTATCCTTCAATGGGCACCAACGAGAGCTCCTTTAGATTCTCCATGTTTTTTCAAACATTCTTCTTGTTTGCTCTCTTTATGAATCTTGAATTGCAAAAGCTGTATTTGGAACAACTCCTACCATACAATCTTCATGAAAGCAAACAAATCCAAGCTAGGCCAGGTTCTACAGTAGCAGAAAGTTTAGTGCAAGGTTACTTATTTTTTCCACTAGTTTTGTTTTGATGGAATATACTACATATTCATGCAGTTCAATTAAAGCCAGTTCATGTACCAGTATTACTCTGCAGTTTCCTTCTTGTTCATAACTTTCGTACTACAAACTTTATTCTGGACTTCCTTCTACATGAAGGGCTGCCAACAGGATTGTCTGACACCATGAAGTAATTAATTATATTTGTTTCATAAGCAAATGTGCAAGGTTAAAAAAGTTGCCATTGCATTGTAGAAATATTTTGATGTTGACAGTTGCAATGATTTTTTTACTTGTCCTGCCTATTTAGAGCCCCCCTATGTCCCATTCACATAATTTGAAAAATTATTACTAGAGATCCATGGAAATCGATGTTGTGGGTGCTCCTACTTTGCTGAGTGATTAGATAACTCAAATCTGATCTGGTTTCCCTATTGTTTTGTTGACCAGATCTACCTTCTCTGTGCACTTTGACCTTACTGGTCAGACATTGAATACTCACACTGGCTTGCCAATGGCAACAAACCCAAAGGAAGTTTAATCTGAGGTGTTGTAAGTTACCAAGCACAGTTTGCACACAGTGACTGGAAACACCAAATACTGATTTGCACATGGCAACAGCTTATAATAAAGAGGACTGATTGATGGCAATAATAAAAATCACTGAAACTGAATGTGCGCAGCAACAATGTAAGATACTCAATACCAGCAATGAAAAAGGATTGCAAACATTTGCCCCCAGTTCTGATAAATGGCAAACACAGAGATGCACCAGTAGAGATTTAATTCACAACATATGGAAAATATTATCACTATCACAATCAATTTAGGCTCAGATTTCCATGGATAACAATCATGATTGACTTACAACCGTAATGGCTATTAGCACCAAATGGCATTTTAAAATGCTGTTTTCAAAGAGAGATGGGACACGTCTATGGATTGTACCACGCTTTGGCAGATTACAGAATTAGATGGGAGTGACCTTGATGTAAGATCACGGAGGCAACATGCATAACTGACGGGGGATGATACCTCAATTCCCATTCTGATCAGCGAGGGTAGTTTACTTGCTAGTCTCCAACTGTAGGATGATATTCGCACAAGAATACAAATAGTGCCAGTTGTAGGAATGAGGAGATCTGGATATGACGGAATCTAAGACTGCAGGTACTGGCGTAACTCGATAAGCCGATAGGCCGACACTGGGGATTGGTGCCTCTCCTTCATAGAGGTGGTTCCTATGTCGTCGCCAGGGGGGTCAAAGCCATTCGAGAGGTATCTCGACCTAAAGCAAACGAAAGGCTTTGTATGCTGGATGAGGATGCCCCAAATGAGAGCATTCGCCGAATATCAAATTGTTCATTAGACTCCCTCGGCAATGAATAACTCCCGTATATGGCCACTCGATTGTTAATATTGCTCCTCCCTCAGAGCTGATAGGCACCACAACAAGTAACTTGCAACTGAGAGTCACGAAACATAAGGTGTATGCATTGCAGAGAAATGGAATCACAGCTGCAAGAGGGGTGTCGTCCAACCTTGTAGAGGACTGATGGAGGTTTTTGTCTCCAAGGATCCAATAGACTACTATCCAACTATGATCGATACCAAAACACAATAATTGCTTGCACTTAAATATCCATCTAGGATGTCTTTTCAAATTGAGTCGGCTAGAGAAATATTCAAATTTAATTTTTATTGTGCAATTATTTAAATCTATTTTATTGTTTAATAATTATTATTTAAATATTAATTTAAATTCAAATTAAGTGTTTTCAAACACTATTTGCTTCCTAATTCAAGTTTAGGTCCTCGCTGAAATGGGGACATGACCATCCTCTTTGGCCAGATGTTGCTTGCCCTCAAGCAATTGCAAGCCTGTGCCTGTGAGAGCTAAGACAATCAACACATGATGAAAGATATGATTCTAGGAGCATGTCCATTTGTACCAAGTATTCTGCTGCTCCACTCTGATATAAATATTATCAGGCCCATAGCTATGGCGCAACACAGCTTGATCCCACTGAATGAGTACACCAAGCATATCAATACTCAAATCCCAATTCATCATGCTATCACATCCAACAACTATGGAAAGACGGATGGATCTTGAAGGGCTATCAATACCAACTAACTCCCTGACTTTGAGAGATCTCCCTTGGATGTGCAAAAATGCCGTTAGGGGTATATGAAAAAAGCATATTAGTCTACCCTGGGTTGCTGATGTAGGTCAGAACAACACCTCAAAATCTAGAAATCAGACCTATGATGATGCAAGAAGTGCCTCTAACGACAATGGATGATAGTGCCTCATCATTATGCCAAAAGAGATGTTCCATATCTCTCCCAATCACCAAAGCAGTCATTGTCCTCCAAGTACCCTCAAGGAGATCCATGTATAACAATGTAGGACAGGAATCTCTCATCAAAGCATGGAGTAGGGACTTGTGAATTAGGACTGGACTGACTATGTCCTTATGCTTATGTTCATACCATGCATCGTAGTCCAGCTGTAATGCAAATATTTGCAACTCAACCAAGTGTTATGACAATTTCAAATTTCTCCATACCCGGGATCATAGATTAGCTGAAACTTCATTCCTCCATGCATGCTCCAATAAAAAAACAAATGCATCCATGATGTGTGCCAGAAGTTCCAAAAGTAGGGCAGCTTCATGCTTCACCAAAGAGTCATCAATAAGATCACAAGTAGACTTCTCCAGCTCTCCGTGGTTGACCCAAGACTCAACCAAATCTGAATCACCTATTCCTCCATCTCCATAGGAAGGCATAATACCATTGGCTGATCCAATAATTGAGCGCTTCATCATACCACCCAAGTATATGTGGTGAACCTTCAATTGGCCCTCCAAAAGAGATGACACCAATTCCTTATAAAGCAAGTTATGTGAACAAACCAAAAATTTTGAATCATACCTCCAAACTAATTGCTCCACTTGCTTGGCCACCATACAAGGCTCATTCCTCATATGTCATATGCCTTGGATCTTCTTTGCCTTTGTCATGACTTGCTGCTCTAATTTGGTCCTCTTGTTCCCTAGACACACCCCTAAGTCCCCTTGTTTGTCTCCCAAGTGAATGCCAACAATGATAGAAGACTTTTTACTGTCATCCTCATGGGTAGGAACCACCAAATCAAAGCTAAGCAAGGCCCAAATACTGCTGTTCCAAATCAGAAAATCATGACAGCTATCTTCAATCACCTCAATCTTCTCCTTCCTCATTGTTTCATGCTCACCAACGAATGTCGGTCTGATATGAGTTTCTCCATGAGAACTGTGAACCTTAAGGTTGATCCTCTTGGCTGCCATGTCATGAAAATTTAGAGATAAAGGATTGCTGTCATACTTCAGAAAATCAGTCCTTACCTCATGCTCAAACATGATGTCTTCCTCACTCTCAATCATTCCTCCTTTGATGAGGGAATGGTTATCAACAAATGCTGGTCCAAGGAATGCCTCCAAGTGCAAATCATATGTCACAAACTCAGTCCCATGGCTGCAAACAATGTCTTCATCATAGAGTCCTTCAATATCTTCCTCCTTGTCTACACTCTTTGCCTTCTCCCTGCTGCCCTTAAGCTCAAGAGTGAGCTTATCCACTTCATCTTCCTTCCTTCTCAAGGCATCTACATAAATGTCATCAAGTGCAAGGAGATGACCCCTATTGGCAAGTAAGTGTAGGAAGTTTGACTTCACTACCATCAAATTCTCTTGGAGTCTATGCAAATCACCAAGAGAGATACCTCCTCTGTGTCCTTCAAGTCCACTTAGGGCTTGTTGTGACCTTTCACACATCGCCCCATCGCCAATGGGGACCCCTAGTTGTCTGCTTGTTTTAGGGTTTCGTCTCCTTGCAGGTTCCATTAAGTCACCTTATTGAGAATTTCAGTCATTTGTCGAGAGTCACCCGAGCCAGTCAATAATCCATGCTTGATTCAAGCATGTGATGCCATGAAGTGCCAGAAGGCCCAGGAAACAAGATCACCTGTGAATTCGGCCAATTCTAGATCTCCTACTTTAGGAAATTTTGCTTTTTTGCTTTTTCATTTTTGGCATTTTTGGACCAATCGGGGTTCCCTATTTTTTAGGGTTTTGCTTTTTTCTATTTTTAGAAAGTTTCTATATTTGGAAAAGTCTCGAATTTCAAAAATCCACTCAGAAGTTCGAAAAACTCGATAGAACTCTCAGAAAATCAAAGAGAAAATTGAAAATCATTGAAAAATCTGGAAAAACAAAGTAAAAAGCATGAGAAAAAGTATCAAATTCTGGAAAAATCAGACCAAAAAGCATCAAATTCTGGAAAAATCAGTTCAAAATCAATCAGATCTGAAGCAAAATCACGGAAAATCAACTCAAAAAGAATGGAATTCATGAGAAATCTGGTTAAGTCTGAAGGAATTCGCCACCATGAAGCTAGTCCTTGAAATTTGGGACGGAAGGAGAGAAGGTCAATGAGCTAAGGAAAGTTCGCCAGCTTGAAGGAAGGAATGTCCAAGACTCTCTAAAGTCCGCCTTGCAATGTCCTAGCCTCCTCCAAAGTCCGCCAGCTTCAAGGAAGATGATGCCAAGAAGTTATGAAGTCCGCCATGTCAAGTGCCAAGTGCTTAGAAAGTCCGCCTTGACTTGGAAGAGGTTGGCAAAAGGTTAAAGAAGTCCGCCACACAATGTCTAAGACCCTTTGAACTCCGCCCAAGCCTTGAAAGGTTAGAAAAAAAGCTTTAGAAGTCCGCCATGTCTTGACCAAGAGGTAGGAAAGTCCGCCTAGGCACATGGGAGAGGAAAAAATCAAAAATTTCACTAAGTATTGGTGCCTAGTAAGGAAAATTTCGAAAATTTGCCTAAATGTAAGAGCCTAAAAAGGTGGAGAATCGAAATTTTGGCTAAGTGTTGTGACGTTTCCAAGAGATAAAGTGTTTAAGTGCTAAAAGGTTTGGAAGTCCGCCATGTTCAAAGAGATGATGCCAAGACCATAGAAAGTCCGCCCTCACCTTGTCCAAGTGTTTTGAAAGTCCGCCATGGTCTATGAAAGAAAAAAATTACAATTTTTGCTAAGTGTTTGGTGCCTAGCCAAGAGAAATTCGAAAATTTGCCTAAGTATAGAGGCCAAAGGATGAAAAGTTGAAGTTTTTGGCCAAGTATCATGACGTTTTAAGAGGTGAAGTTCTAAAGCTTGAAAGGAGAGTGCTAAAGAAAATTCGCTATGACATGGAAGTCCGAGGAAGAAATGGAGTTCGCTTAGCACAAAAGTGAGAGAAATTTAAATTTCGCCTAAAGTTTGGATGTCTAGAGGAAAAGTTGGCCGAGTATACAGAGAAAAAGATGCACAAATCAAAGAGGGGGAGAACTCGCCCTTCACTAGAAGAGATAAAATTTGTCAAGCGCCAAGGAGATTCACCTGAAAAGGATATCCAGACAAGGATTTTGCCTAGATAAATTTGTCCGAGCAAGAGAAAAATTGACTTTGGCAGAAGAAAATAAGCTCAGTGCAATTAAAATTTCGCCACGGCAAAGAAAAATAAGGATCTGGCATAACAATTGACGGCGGAATGGCTTAAATTTTGACTTGGCTAGACGAAATTGAGGACAAAATTGGAAAATAAACTTTTAGCCAGAGCAGACGAAGGAGAAATCAAAATAGCCATGGGTCCAAAACGAACGGGTTGGAATAAATTAAAATATTTTAATATTTTAATAATTTATTTCAATACTTAGAAATTTAAAAAGGCCTTGGACAAAATCGAATTCGCTTGACGAGAGTTGGAAGAAAATAAATTGTGCCGGACCAAAATAAAATCCGATGGGCAAAATTAAATTCGCCATTGATTTAAAGATGGAAATATCGAATTTAATTAAATATTTAATGTTTATTTTCGAAAATTCAAGAATTAAAGATAAACATTTCAAGCAAAAATCGATTTTGTGAAAATCAAAGAGATCTTCCTGGATAAGCCTGAATGGATTCTTTTTGAAAAAAGAAGAAGGAAACTTGCCTGTTTGAACAAGAGAAAACAAATCGAGATCAATAGAAGAAAAGGCAGTTGCTAAATAAATTAAATTCTTCAGCATTATAATGAGTTTCAGCAACTCATTTTTCACAGACACAGCTGAAAAGAAATTTGATCTCTCTCAAAATTCTCAGGCAGTTAATTGTTCAGTAGGCAAGATCGAAATTTCTAGAGGAAGAAGTAATCTTATGCTGAAGGAAAATTCTCTCGGAAAAGGGAAAAGATTTATTTGTTGAAAGTTGAATTCTTCTGTGCAAGAGGGGCGCACTTCATCAATTAATTATCAAAATTTAAATCTGATTTGCAGCCAGCAGTCTTTCACTGAGGTTTGAAGTTCGATTGATAGATTTGCTATTCTTCATCTGTCTCTTTCATGTTGATTCAATTCTGGCGAAATTTTCAACCTCATCCATTTACTTTCAGCTTGCTTTTTCGCAGCAATTTGATTATTTAACAAGCTGAAAGTAAATTTTCGAGCCCAAGGCATGAGAATAAATTAATTTAAAAAGTCTCCGTATTAATGTTAATATTTTTGATTGCAGGTTAATGACCATGGCGGGCGAATCATCAAAGACAGCAAAAATGAAGTTCACCAACAAAGGTGCCCAGCGGGAGACTAAAATCAATTCAAAATGGAAGAATGTCATAGACACCGATCTCGGACATGTCGACTTCGATGAATTCAAAAGAAGAGTATACGGACAGAATGGACTTCCAACACCAATAGCCAGGCGGATGATCAGAAACGGGATTTTCCAGGCAGCTGGATTCCCACCGGCAATGGATTGTGCAAAATTGATGGTGGAATGTGCTATCCACTATGATGCTCAGAAGAGGCAGATCATTGCACCTGATGGAAGAATCTTGGCACACTTAGGCGAGGTGGCAATCTAGGAAACCTTCGGCATCCCAAAACATTCACGGACGGTCTATAAGACCAAGGAAGAAGCCAAGAGGTTATATGACAGCCAACCAGACTTATACACCACAACTGTTAATAAGGTATGTCTGGACAAGCCTAAATCGTCAATAAAGAAAATGCCCAAAAGACCTCGTCGGACAGACTTCAAAGAAGATTTTGGGGACATTATCTTGATGCTGAACAGAGTAGCCGGCAACCCGGAAGGTGCCTTTTTCGAGAGCTAGATGTATTACTTCATAGATGAGATCACTTCTGGCGTCAAGATGTTCAACTGGTCACTAATGATAAGTGACAATCTCCACGAGCAATTGATCAATCTGGAAGAGACTAAGTCTTTTCACATGAGCTCGTATATTGTCTACTTATTGGCCAGATCATATAAGTATCCAGGACTGATTTGCAAGGGCAAAGTTGGCAGCGGGGAGAACGAACTTAGGCCTTACGACCGCTACCCACAACTC
>VDFB02334371.1:0-13570 GCA_007258455.2 Sequoia sempervirens
AGAAGAAGAAGAGGAGGAAAAGAAAGAAGAAATCAAGGAAGAAATAGAGATTGGAAGAAGTGAAGAAGAATTCCCCAAGATCACATAGCTATGAAATCCATTTGGAGAATCATACAGAAGTACTCTTAAGGACCTACTGACAAGGAAAACAAGGATCCATCTTGTGCTACCACCTTAATCAATTCAACTTCCATCATGCCTAGGCTATGTTGATCTAAGAAAGATGTCACATGTAGAAATGATAAAGATTTGTGGTACTTTTCTTAACTCTGGAACATAGGAAATTGAACATACTTATTAGAGAGGAACTAAATTGGTAATTGAAGCTATTAAGGCTTTGCAGGAGACAACCCTCGGTGCCACAATTGATGATTCCTTGGTGCCTATTGAAAACTTAAAATTCTTGGTTGATTCTATCAAAGAATATACCTCTAACCTTAAGATATAGACTAAAAAAGAGGCAAAGTCAAGACTTCTAGAGAGCAAGTTACTGATTTTACAAGACAAATGTGCAATCACACATAGAAAGGTGTTGCAAAGTCTAAAAGAGGTGAAGGATTGTTAAGAGTAATCCCAGATACTATTTTCATACTACATGTGATGACCTGATGCCACTCGAGGCATTAAAGACTTAATGGACTCAATAGATTCTCAACTCGCAAATGCCTCCAAAACCTATAAGATTGCAGATGATAGAAATTATACTACCTAGACTTCTATTGTAGACTTAAAAAATAATATTTTCACCCTACTGAGGAAAAAATAAGATGCTACATGAGGCGGTTTTGACAACTTGGAGATCTGGTAATGTCTAGACACATTCCTATATCAAGTTCCTTGGTGGATGCAAAAAAAATAAAAAAGATGAATCTTAATCCATCCACTCTAGAAGAAGGAGAAGAGTGCTTAGTACAACTGGAATCATTACATGAAGTACTTTTCAGAGCAAAGCGGATCTAAGATGATGGAAATCCTTCTTGGGAAGTTATTCTCAAGGAGTTCCAAGGTACCTCTAGTTCCTATTAATTTTTTTTGTTTACCCTTTGTCCTTCATGTCAAAGGGGGAAAAGGTTTGGTAGGGAGAAGGTTTTGTATAAAGAAGGATCTATGTGAAGAAGGGAGAAAATAATGTTGTAAAGAAATTTTTGTTTTTATGTATATCTGAAAGGGGGAGTTGAGTTCACACAATTTTGGTTTGGAGTGTGAAAACAATTTTTGTTGCTTCATTTTTAGCACTTGTAGCCATCAATGAAAAAGAGGGAGATTGTTAGAAGAATGAAGAAGAATCCCTTTGGTGTTTTGTCATTGATGCCAACATTGGTTTGTGACAATTTTTTTCCATCTAGTAAATAGTGATTCAGGTACTCTAATATGATAATTTGGTCTGAAATTGTTCACATCATAAGATCTACCTATATGGTTTTAATATGTTAATCAGGACTATTAATTGTAGCGATGGACAAGTTTTTAGTGATTTTGGTTAAATAGGCTAAGAGATATAAATGATAGAAGTTTGGCTTACAGTTTTTGGTATGGGTCTTCTTCTAACTAACTTAGACAAGTGATGTAGGCTTCATGGATGTTTAAATAATTCTTGATTAGGTCCGGGCTGACCTAATAATGTCTTGAACATTTTTTTTTGAGTGCCAAAGAAGTTTTGGTTTGAGCTAATAAGCTATTTTTGAATCGAGTATGTTTACATCTAATTAGGCTGGCCTAATTGATGTATGCTGATGTAAGTCAGTATATATATATATATATGAAACATTTTGTAATGAATAGATACAAATATATAGATGAGATGCATGTATTGTGTTATGTCAAAATTACAAGAAATGATGTGTGATGGTGTGTTATTGTGTGAAGTTGTGAAATTGTTGTGAGCACCAAACCCGGTCGCGAATTTTGTTTTCCAAAGCTTAATTGGAATTGAACTCAGCACACAAAAGGTGTATTTCATTATTTCATCCTTTTGGCGGTGAGCCACACTCTTTTGTAATCATTTCAGGCTATGATCCTTTCAAGGATAGCGTGTCCTAGTAGTGTACCCTATAATATCTTATGACCAATTATACTATATTGTGAGTTAATGCTCACCGTGGTTTTCCACGTAAAAATTATGGTGTTCATGTGTCATGTGATGTTATGATTACTTTCATGTTTTTGTTTATAGTTGCTGACTAGATATGTATTAATTATTGAATGGTTGCTTGAGTTAAATGGTTTAGTAGAATCTTGCGATTCACCCCCTCTTAGTATTTTGGGTGTTCAATAGGGTTTCCTTGGTCAAGCCTGTTTAGGTAATTAAAACTTATGATAAAACAATAAAATAAGGACATGAAACATGAAACATGAAATGATAATACCTTGGGAGATTTCTTGGAATGTAAATCTGTAAACTAACATAAAATGGCCATGTAGAATGTAGATCTTGATATTGAATTGGATGTGAAGCTTGGTCTTAAGTGGGTCTTGGATATACATCAACACACTAGCTCAACAACATGCTTAATGCACTATGCCTCTAACATGATGATATGATCTTGAATTGCTACAATAGAACTTCAATAATATTCCTTTGAATTCCTTTAAAATGATCTTGAATGCTCTATAATTCTCTTGCTTTTGATCTCATGAAGTCACATAAAGTTCTCTAGGTGAAGCGTGTAAAACCTTATATTTATACTAAACTTAAGATTTAATCTTGAAATTAAAACAACAAAAGCCAACATCATATCTAGGATTCAAAATTATTAAAATATTTCCACAAATAAGTTTAAAAATAGGTTTCCTTAGTAAGGAGGACCCATTCTCCACCTTGGGTGAATGGGTTCTAGCACAATTTTGTAGGACCAAGTTTCAGGGAGGTGAAATAATATGCCAAAAGGGGGTCCTAGGACATAGTGGGGACCCATTTGTTAGGTGGTGAATGGGTCCTAGGTCACTATCCTAGGACTCAAACATTTCCAAATTAAGTGTTATGCCACATTATTAATGAGTACATCAAGATATATCCTTCATAAAATGCAATTAATAAGGCTTAGATTTGAATTTAAGGGGCCAATTAAGCTCTAATTAACCTCAATTAATTAATAAAGCCCTAGATTAGTGTGAAAGTATAAGAAATCTTTACAACTTGCCCTAAATGGGCACAATTAAGTCCATTTATCATTAATTATTCATTTCCAAACTAGCTAAGCATGAAAAAGAGTTACTTTTTTTTTTCGATGCTCTGGATGTAATGTCTTTGGTGCTAAATCTAGGGATATTGCAAAGTGATTTGACACATATAGAGTCAAAATTTCTAATGTCAACACATAATCTCCAATAATCCAATTTGGTGAAGATAAAAATCTATCTAACCTTTCAGCTATCTACAAGAAGTCTTTCCTTCTATTTGTCCATGTATATCTCTCATTTTTCAGTTGAATGTCCCCTAGTGCATTGTCTTGGATAAAATATTGAAAGTCTTCCATTGCATTTTTAGGTGGATAAATTCCTCCCTTTTTTCTATAAGGGAAGTTATTGCATTAAAGTCCCCAACAAGAATAACTTTTTCTAGACCTAGCTGGTCCAAAATTTGCTTAAATCTATCCCATAAAAGTTTTTTTCCCAATGGTGTTTGGACCATATACATTTAGTAACCAAAATGATAATTCATAGTGTGTAATTCTCATTAACTGCCAATTACTTTCACATGTGATGTTTTCTATAGAAAATGTCTTAAAATTCCATTTACTATTATTAATCCCCCAAAGGCCCCTTGTGTTGGAGAATGAATAGATTTCCATTTATACCACTTCTTGTTGATATATTCATATGTATCACCTAAGGTTTTAGTTTCTTGAAGGACTACTACATTAGCTCCATAAGCATCTAGCTAATGCTTGATTTGAGCCCTTTTGTCATAAGCATTGATGCCTCTGACATTCTAAGATATTATCTTCATTGCAATTGAGGAGAGAAACATACTATCCTTGGCCTTTTTTGCTTATTTCCACCCCCCAACATGTTCACATCCAATCTGGACTAAATTCCTACCTCAATCTCCTCTTGTAGTTTAACTGCCATGGATTTTCTTCCTCTTTTAACAAGATTTTTTTTATTTGTGGGTGGGGACCATGGTGTTTGTGTTATAGATAGATTTTTGGAGAAATAAAACATGTCCTCCTCTCCCATTACCTCTACTACAATTTCCTCTATTAGTTGAGCTCCCACTATTGATAAAGCATCATCTACAATACTCTCCAAATCATGGTTTATAGTGAAATTATGAGGTCTTCTATTACTTGTCTCCTCAATACTATCAAAAGTTGCCCTTATTGCTTGGGGTTTTTTTGCTTGAGGTTCTAGGGTATTCCTCTTTTGGATAGAATCCATACTTACAAAAGTGTGAAGAGAAGAAATTTGATCTATTTCTTGCATGTTGATAGGCTTGATTTGGGGGGAGATCAATTGCAAAGAAAATGGAGTCTCTAAGAGGCGAGGAAATTCATTTTTCCCAACCTTTTGGGAGTGAAATAATAAAATATTTATTTCTTTTTTGTGGCATCCTACTAGTGGTAACCAATATTTTGTAGCTTGCAAAGGTTTTAGTAGGAACTATTCTTGAATCTACCTTTTGTGTGTCAACATAGCTATCTTCCTCCAAAGACAGTTTTCCCATTGATAAGATTTTTAAATTCTTTCGTAGATTCATAAGTTTTTGTCCTAGCTCATTACCCATTGATAAGGTCTGAGCATTCTCTGAGGGGTTCACTTTAATCTGTCCTAGCTCACTTGGCATCTATGATACATCTTTAATCTTGTATTCCCTCTTGGTGTGATCAAACTTATGGTAAGTTGTTCATGCATTCTGTGGTGACTCTAACAATATGCTTTGAACCCATGATCCAAACTTAGACATAATACATGAATTTCTTTAGGGAAAGGTTTGGAAATGTTTAATAACACACAAACCCTAATAGGTGATCCTGGGTTTATGAAAAATTTCTAGTCATGCTTTAAAAATATTCCTATTTGGTTTTCCAACATTTCCACAATCAATGGCTCTCTGTATTCCAATGGAAGCAATTGGAATTGTAGCTAGAATGGGATAACTTTAATTTACATGGTATTAGGATTAAAGTTTGGTGACCATGGTTGTAAAAATAATATTTCCCCTCCATAATCCATGATTTAACTTTATAAATTTCATCCCTACTAATTTTAAAAGAGAAAAGAACCACAAAATAACCCTTCCATGATCCATGAAGAAAACTTGATTGGCTCCTAGTTAGTTTTAGAAAACCTAGTTTTGTAACAAATCTAGATCAGGTAAGTCCCAAAACTTACCGATAAGTGTTGTGGCTCGGAGATCTTTGATCTGCATGTCAAGATACTCATCTAGCAATGATATTTTGAGCACACCTATTTGATCCTTAAGGCTTGCAGAAGGTAGAAGTTTCTTTGGCCATCTATTTGGTTCACCTTTCCTCTTCCATATCTATTTTGTCAACCTCTTTGGTGTAGGGAAGAATGGTTTCACTAGTAGAATTTGGCAAATAAATGACTACATGACTAAAAATTTTAGTCATGTGACTAAAAATGACTAAATTCTACTATTTTTTTGCAATTCACAAGTATAAATGACTAAATAAATGCCTAATTTGGTCATTGGGTAAAATCACAAGTAAATAATTGGTCAGACAAATAAAAATGACTAAATAAATGACTAATATCAGATGAATAAAAATGACTAAATAAATGACTATTACTCCTCTATTCCTTTTCTTCTCAATTTGATCATAATCCATAGAGCTTAAGCCCCCTCATGGGACCCCTACCTAAGTAGGCCATTTGGTCACCTAGGTTGCTTAGTGCACCAAAAATACCTATTGTGTGGAAGGAATTGCCTTTCGGTGTAGTCTTAAGGCCTTCACATATTTTATAAAAAAAATAACATTTACATTCTTTAACTTTTATTACTCATTATGTTAATGAATCATTAATGTTTTTAACTATGATTTGAATCCAATTTGATTTTCCTGTTGTGTTAGCATGTCAAATGTATCCAAGAGCAATTGTGGTCTATTTCACTAATAAAATATTATTTAAACAATCCAATTGCATTTTGAGGGCTATCTTGCAGACACTTTCATTTAAATAGTACATATACATTATCAATTATTTCAATCCATTTGAATGGATCATTTAAGGAATCAAGAATCAATAGTGTTATTCCCATAGTCCAGCATGATGGGGTCAAAGAGGAAGCATTTTAGGGAGCCCTAACTTCACCACACCTAAGCCCAAGAGCGCAAAGTATGTTAGGGAGCCCTAATCTAGATTTGTCTAAATTTATTTCATTCCATTATTTAGCACTTATTACTATTTTTTTAAGCTAGCTACATGCAACTAGAATTTGTAGCACATCCATGCACAAACACATACTCTCTAACATATTAACATACATATAATTTTCTATCAGCACAATCCTTGAATATCCTTTAGGTGCAAGTGTTAGTATATATTCCTCTCTCTATATAGAATTGTCTCCCCCTTGATCTCTCTCTTTTTCCTAATCTCTCCAAAGATCAATTAAACTATCAATTTTTTTATATATTAATTTAATTTGTTCTATGTAAGAATATATTAATTATTAATTATTAATTATAATAATTTTATATTTATATTTATATTTAATATTTTTATTATAGAATACAATATATAATAAAAATATAACCCTATAATAATATAATCTATATATACCATTAAATATAATAATAAATATAATTATATTATATATAATTTAATCTTATTACTATTATATTAAATATATATAATACATTAATTATATTTTATATTATATATATTATATTAATTTTTTATGATTAAACAAATCTTAAACGTTCATCATTTTTTGCCATTTTTTTGGTTGCTTTTCACCATTTTGTGCTACTTTTCTTGCCACTATTGGTTCCCGCTCCTCCAAACTCTTCCTCGGCTAGTATTGACCTTCTTCACTCTCCAATTTGCGGAGCCGCGGTACCTAAAATAAGGTTTCACCAAATAAGGTGTGAAAGAAAAAGCTCTTTTGTATCATGTACATATGGAATATTGTTTAAACCTACTTTATGTTATGATGCAACTATGATGCAGATTAGAGCAGTGGGAAAAAGTAGCAAACAAGTGTAAGCAGAGGCAAAGACATAGTATTGGTATGTCCATCTATGATCTTGATATATGTGTGCCAAGGGTCCAAGTTTTTCTTTTTCCAAACTTGAGAATCTCAAGAATAAGTAAGCCCTAAAACCCTAATATTTTTAAATTTTGTTTACTGTGAATAGATTGAAGCAATAGTTTATGGTGTAGTTATTAGGATTTAAGTATTTTTTTTTACTTAAACCTTAATAATTAAATCTAAGTAAGCCCTTAAACCATGATATTTTCAAATTTATTTTACTGTGAATAGATTGAAGCAATAGTTTATGGGTGTAATTATTAGGGTTTAAGAAAATTTCATTTATTTTGAATAGATTAAAGGTTGAGGATTTTGGATTTACACCCACTAGTTGCATTTGCTTAAATTTTTCTACGGACTTCTCAAAAAAAAACTCATTTTGAACATATCCTTTAATCATGACATTCCATGATATCACATTTCTTTGAGGCATTTTTGGAAATAGTTCGCTTGCCTTGTCTATGCTTCCACATTTTCATGTATGTCTAGCAGGGCACTTGTAACAACAACATATGATTGTATACCTAGATTTTGAATATCTCTATAGTTGGAACATACCATTATATATTTGTGTCTCTATATGGCTATGGTAGTCCTATGTGGCTGTATACACTATTTTGTGTATACTCCCATAATTTCTTGTATGAGTTGACTTGAGAAACACATCGTTGGAATGACTCCACTCGAGTCTGATTTTTGAATGTCTTTTGTTCCATTGTGCTTACAATTGTATAGATATCTTGTTTGCATGATGATCCATTTTTTAGCACTCCCAATGTTGCATTGGTTACATGTTCCCATACCTTGGGCAATGCATACATAATCCTCTATTTAGTCTATACTTGTAGGCTAAAATCCACTTGGGGGTTCATTTTTTTATCGTTCCTCTTCTATTGTGTGGCTAGGTGAAGCTCTTTCTCAACGGTATGCTCTATGGATGACATGCTACAAATGTATAGCCATTCTTCATACAGTAATTTTGAAGGGCTTGCATTCAGTATTAGTGGAATAGAGGGTGGATTTAGGAAATGTGAATGGCTTGCAAGTATTTTTGTTGTCAATTCCTGTTACATTTTTTGGTTTCCATCTCCTTCCTATTTCAAATTCATAAGGAGAATGTGAATGTGATTCTACAAGAGAGAGAATACTCAAAAAAGGATATGCTGGATGTTGATCCTTAGCCAAAAGTTGCAATCTTTGGCAAGGGAGACCCCCATTAACCTAGCATTATTTTGTTGTGTCCAGTTTATGTTGCTAATACTTGGAAAGAAGACAAAACCCTTTATTAATGAATGTAGATTCTTAATCAAAAGAATCAGACTATTGTTTTTGGCAAGCTACCTGTTCGCATACTAGTCTAGTGCTTGTGTATTTAATGCCAAGGTTTTCACCCACATAGCCAAATACAATGGAAAATAATTGTTATGAAGAAATGAGCCCGAGTCTCATTACATGTTTTGCTACACATATTCATTATAAAAGGGGTCTCCATCACACTCTTGGCTTGGATAACAACTATTGAATGTAGGCTTGCCAGATTTGTTGTTGACTTCATTATCTTATTGATGCAGGTAAAGAAGCTAATGAATCTCATTCGTAAGTACCATACACCATTGCAGAAATACATGGCTATGATGGACCTTCAGGTATTTCATTTTTTCGCTCCAAAATATTTTTGAGTGCTATCAATTTCAATTGATTTGAGCAGTTTGTTATTCCAAATGATAATTTGTATAGCCACAAAGTTGTATTTTATTAAATTTAATTTGATATTGAATAGATTGTGGGTTTGTAGAATTGGACAGATGAAACCTATACTTTATTTTAGCATTATATTATTTTTGATATTGTCATGATCTTGGTGTTGGAGTTTTAAGTGAATTTATTTCCCTTTTTTTCAATAGAATTATTTTGTTGTATTATGTTAGTTTGTTCGGGGCTCCTTGAACAACTGTCCTTTCTAAAAATGCTAACAATAATAACTTATGTACAAAATCATTTGTGTAATTAATTTAAACTTACTTGCAAATTGCCATGGATATATATGGGTAGGAGAGGAATGGAAGATTGTTTTACAAGCTCTTAGTTGACCATGTTGAAGAATTGCTTCCTATAGTCTACACACCCACTGTTGGTGAAGCTTGCCAAAAATTTGGAACAATTTTTAGTTGTCCGTAAGGTCTTTACATAAGCTTGAAAGAAAAGTATGCACATCTATGTCATCCTCAATTTCATTTATTTTTATTAGGATCATGTAGTTTCTATTATTATAGAACCAGGATCATGTAGCTATATGGTATGTGCATTCCATATCTAAAATTTTCTTTTCTGTTTGTTGTCAACTCTTGTTTTTACAACTATTCCTAGGACATCTTTTTTTGTTTGAGGAACGCTTGTAAGGATTGTCTGAGTTGGAGTGCCTAATTTGTCATCATCCATCATTTTATGGGTGGTAAATAATAGATTGCCTTATAACCTACTATCTACAACTCTATAGGCACTGACATGTTTCTCATTGAATCATATGCTATCTTTGATAATAAATATATCATATGCCTCTATTATAAAATTGGATAATATTGTCTAGTCTCTTGTTCGCATATGAAAGAACTATCAATTATTTCTAGGATATAATTTAGAGGTAATTGAAATTGGCAGGGCAAAGGTCCTTAACGTTTTGAAGAACTGGCCTAAAAAGAACATCAAGGTCATTGTTGTCACTGATGGTGAACCTATTTTGGGACTTGGAGATCTTGGATGCTAGGTAAATCTCACACAAAGAACTTGAATTTTCATGTGTTAGTATTTCTACCATTTGGAATATAAAGGATGCATCTTGTAATTTATTTATTCCCATTTTTCTTTTCTTTCCAACATGTTACATTTGTTTTCTCTATGTTATGACTACTGTAATTTGTAATTTTTCATCTCACATGTCTGTTATGAATAATTATTCCAGGGAATGGGAATTCCTATTGGAAAACTTGCTCCATATACAACACTTGGGGGAGTTTGTCCTTTAGAGGTATTCAATACTAGTAATAATAGATCTTGTTTTGAAGTAGCTTTCTAATTTTGGGATGTTACCCATTTATTTCACTGGTTAGTGATTAATATATCAAATGACTGTGGCTATTAGTGGTAACTTATTTCTGGTTGATTCTAGAAAATTGGTACAACACAAAACTTGAATTAGAACATTATTAAGTTGCATAGACCACCTTGTTTCTATTGATTATCAAAGTACTACCTGTATTGCTTCTCATGCACAAAGTTGCATAATCTTAGTTCGTTAAATGGATTTTAGCTAGTAAGATACCATGTAAATAGTATCAATGTTTTTTCCCTTTTCTTGTGTGTGTTTCAAAAGGTTGGCACTAAGTTTTGGAGTAAAATGAATTTTGGGTAATTTGGATTTGAATTATGCTATATGATAGCCTAAGCCATATATGACACTGATTTTGGTTTGACAATTTGTATGTGAGCAGTGCCTTCTAGTAACTATTGATGTTGGAATCAACAATGGAACATTGTTGAATGATGAATTCTACATAGGGCTTAGACAGAGATGTGCTACAGGCTAGGTTTTGTTCTTGACTAGAAAATATTTTTGTCTTTACTTTTCTAATTTTTCCTATGGCCCAAGTCTACATAGTACAAGTTTCTAACTATATTATGTGCTCAAGGAATATGGAGACCTTCTTCATGAGTTCATGCATGCTGTCAAACAAGCTTATGGAGTGAAAGTCCTTATCCAAGTTAGGAGGAGCCCTTAATTTTAATTGAAATGGATCTTTAACTTGAGATTCCTTTGTCAAATTGGGTTAAGAATATGGTCTAAGTTTTCTTGTAGAATTTTTCCTCCTGTAACTAATAGTGAATACCTAACACAATTTTTTTGTAATAATTGCATGTCAATTAATACCTAATCTACAATGTTTAGCTATTGGAAGAAATAATATATGCAGAATATTCGTCAATCCATTATTTGTGATTTTCAGAGCATTAATCCATATTATTCTATTTATTGCTTTAGCTTACAAAATCTTAAGGAAACTGAAGAAATGTGTGCTCTTATGAAAGTTTGAAGACTTTTTTAATCATAATTCCTTTACCTTGTTGGAGAAGTACTCTTCATCTCACCTTGTCTTCAATGATGATTTTCGGGTATGTCCATAGTTCACTTTGTTCTAATTGTCAAAGTTCTAGAATGATTTGCATATTTTTTCTTATCTCAAGTTTGTAAAATGATGATTATGTAAACTTTTTTTCAAGTGAATATGACTCCTAGTATGTGTCTCTATGATAGAAACATATTTTGAAATGGGAGATGGGTTTGGCTATGCCTAGAAAATGACCAAGATAGTTTTGGCTCTCTCTAGATATTTCTCTAGAATGCCTCTTAACTTTCAAGAGACATATCCCCACAAGACATGCAAATAAACTTAAAAGATAGATTGGAAAATGAACAAAAAGAACCAAATTGTCTATCCATGCTTTAAAAACATCATGTGCTCCACTAAGAACCTTTCAGAGCATAAAAGGGTGCATGTTCTTCAAAAAAAAGGAAAAATGAAGGTTTTCAGGGAGTAGAGGAATACACGGAGGATCAAGATGTTAGAGAGAGAAATTAGGGTTTCAAATGAGTGCTAAGTTTTCTTTTATAAAGTGACCAACTATTAGAAAACTCACTAGGGTGAGCATTCAAGGGTTTGGAGGGAATTTGAATTTAAATTTGAACTAGACACTAGCACATGCCCTTAGGATAAATCCATTTGAAAGATGGGAACAAAGTTTTACAGTAGAAGGGATTTTAGGTTGAGTGACTTGGCACACCTGTGATGAGTTTTGGGACTAGAAATGGGAAAAATGAGACATAATAATGACTAAGTGACCCAAAAGAGTGCAAGAACAGTGAAAAGTGTGAAGTATGCAGTTATGATTCTATACCTTTGGCCTAAGCAGTTCTTATGTTCTAACTTTATTCATTTCACTGGTTATATGCTACTAGTTTTTCAATGTTGTATCCTTTCTACATGGATCCAACAATTCCCTCTTTGTCAAATTGGTAACAATAGTATTTAGAAACACCAATTTCTACCTAGCATTGCATGCCTCTTCTGCAAACTTCTACAGTGTCAATTTTCCCTTGTTAAGCTATTTGATTTGTTTTGTCAAGATAATTCAAATAACCCCTCTAATCTTTGAAGACATTATGTGCAAACAAGGAATATATTTATCTACCTCTTTTCTTAAAGGTGGATTTAAGTTGTGCTCCAATCCTACCAGTGCCATGCTCTGCTTGTTTCAACTTTCAGCCTTTGTAGTGGAGATAATTGTTACCAATTTTCACTACAGCTCAATTGGTGGAGCTGGTTAAAAAAATTTATATCTTAAAGTGAAAGTTCAGTTATTTATGCATGTGCTTTAAGTGTTGTTTGCACTATATTTATCAAGTATCAGTTGTGCAAGTGTTTTCAGTAAAAAGAGTTTCAAGAGTATTGCTCAATGTTTTGTAGAACAAATGAAGTACATAACTGAATATACAAATGATTAATCATAACAAATTGCTTTCATTTATTTCATGATGCTATTCACATTACAAATTTCATTTGATTCCAAGAATACAAATGATTGTACAACTTTGCATTTCAATGCATTTCTTTCTGAATGGAAATGAAAGAAGAAACTAAATGATCCACACAAGTTGTGGTTTTAGCTGATTCCATTCATTACGGAAAGTAAATTCTACAACTGAAGGTAAAAAAGAAATAAGCAGCAAATAGTAGAAGACATATCCATCATTGCCTAATTCTTGATCTTCGGTTGAGACGCTTGTTGCTGCTCCGTCCTGCTTTCGATCCCGAGCATACCTGCAAAAAATTGGGAAAGCCCTATTAGAGCTCTAGATATGAGTTATACTACATGCTCTACCAACAGAAATATAATTCATTCCTCAAAATGCATGGAATAGACTAAAAGAAAAGTGCATAAACAAGAGCTGAAAATGGAATGTCACATCATTATTTTTTATGCTAAAATTCTTTGTTTCCTTGTGCAGGTATAGGAAAAGTCATGAAGTTGATCATCTTATGATGACATAAAGCATGTGGATTGAAACAGGCTCCCATAAGGGTAGAGCTTGGCATGCTGCCCCTTAAACTTACAAGTGGGCTGGAAAAAAGAAAGTACAATTATTATGCCAATCTGAGCTATTCAACTGAAGGAGTAAAAAAAAAATTTAGTCATCAAAGCAATCAAGTTTATCGTTCACTCATAACAATCAGATCGGAGCAGCGAAGTGAAAGCTACAGGTGGACAATGAACTTAATAGGTTCAATTAAGCTG
>VDFB02334372.1:0-14943 GCA_007258455.2 Sequoia sempervirens
GAAAATTCACTGCCATGACAATTGACCACGCGAAAAATTAATTGCCTTTGGCGGTTAATTTTCCATGGTGGTGAATTGTTGGTGGCATTTTCCCACGATGAATTGTTGACAGTGAATTTTCCATTGATGAATTGCTAGCTGTGAATTTTCCTAGAGCCGTTAAAAACACTCATTGTTGGAAGAGTAGCTTTCAACCTGCCTGTTCCAAAAGCAACAAGCTACAACTGCCCACAGCTTGCTGACACAGTCTACTTGAATTGTGTGTAACCCTGTCAACCTGTCATATCATTTAGTCATAAATCAGTCTACCGTAATATAGCAAATATCAACATTAGATTTAAAGAACACCATGATTACATAGACAGTAAAATAAGTAATGCAAATAATCTAAAATCCATTTAGAAAATAAAGATCTCTGTGATGATAGCAAGTAGAATTGTGTGGTGACAGTGAACAGGTGTTTTACCTCCTTTGAGAAATCAGTTCTATACAAATGGAATGGAAATAGAGAAGATGAAAAAGCAACATAAGGAGTAACTGGAAAAGACAAGTGTACAGACCTAGAAAAGTTTCAGAATAACTAGAGCACAATACTTGAAGGTTATGCTAAAGCATCATCATTCTACACTGAAAATATGAGAAGTGGTGACTACTTCGAAATATAAAAAATTGGTTGGAAGACATAAGTCACGAAGATAATGACAGAGTATGTGACAGACATGCAAAACACCTTTTCACATCTTAAAAATATAATGAGCATCTGTGACAGGTCCTAGATAACTCTTGCAGAGTGATAGTCATGGGGATCGGTAGTGAGGAAAGAGAATGCAGATTTCATGAAGGGTATACAGAGGTTTTTATAGAGACCAATGGAGCATCCCTAAAGGAGATTACACGGTAAATAATAAAGGGGCAGTCTTCATCAATGAGGATAATCCAAAGAGCCTCATTATGCAAGAAGAAATCACAATTTTAGCCAGAAGAGCAGCAATCAAAAGAAGATAGAATATTCACTAAAATCCAATTGAACATAGCCTTCAAGAAACAGAAAAAAATTGGCTGATTTGAAAAAGCCTGTAATAGAGTGTTTTTAAATCATTACCAAAACCTTTTAAACTGGCGTTCAAATTTTGGGCCACCAAAGGTAAGAACAAGAGCCAACATGATGGAAAACTTCTTTATACAGACGAGAATATTTTTCTACAAAAGAAAAAATGGTGAAAAGAAATTTCCAAGGCCTGTTGTGGGGACTATGCAAGCAAGATCTTGGATAAAATGACTGCAAAATTTGGGATGAGTTGGTCTGCTGATCGCCTCAGCAAATTCTTTATGCTTAGTCATGTAAACTCTACTCATAGCCCCTGAAAACATTCTAGAGTACTCTTCCCATGATGATATGTCGAACTAGTTGATTGGGAAGAAAACAAAAAAAATCTCCAGGGAAGAGTTAATTCTTCACAATTATAGGACAGCGCTAATTGAAACTCGGCCTCCTATGCATGGAAATTTAAAACATCCCTAATGCAAGGATGGGAAGAATTATGTAAAAAGAGAATGTGACAGTCATAAACACCCCAGCTGGTTAATATTTAGTTTTAACAGCATTTCAAAAGGCATCCCTGGAGTTGCTGCAGCAGATGGAATCTTCATAAAGTAGTTGGGATAACTCATTCTATATTGTGAAGCATTAGAAAAGCCAACCAATACTATGAAAAAACCAAGAGCGCTCTAGAGAGGCTTAACAATTGCAAGTTTGCAACCATTGACAACTACAAAAATTATTTCTAAGAGTCAAATTCTCAGGGGAAATATTGATGAAGGGTTTGAATGAATCTTTAGAATGGAAGGATAAGTATATGGCTTGGTTTATGTTGGAATGAGTTGAGTGTTGGATTGGCCTAGAATTTGTTCAGTATGCTCAAAACGATTGAAAAGAATACATGAAATAGATAAATTATGGAAGAGAGCAGTGCACAACTATGCCTTGAGTCCTTGACTAGTTATATGCTGAATTTTATCTTGTTGCTTCAATTCTACCAGTAAACATGATGTTTTACATGTTTGAACTCATCTTTCTCAATGTCGAGTAGTGTGTACAGAATTGGCATGTGGAGTCACTTTGAGTAGCCAATATCATAATTTATGGTAACATCAGCAACCATCATTGAAACACAAGAACTCTCACAGTGGCATTTGAGTTTCTGAGGTATTCTATCAAACAGTTCACGTGCCTTCTTTGTGGTTTACAGTCAACCTATAAATCCTCCTTATGCATTTTAAAGGATATCAATACGCTATTCTAAATTGCACACTTTGACACAGGGATGGAGAATGTTAACAGAGGCCACATATTTGGCATGAAATCTAAATTCATGGCGTTCTATATGATCACATTTATTTGAGGTATTATGTCAAACAGTTCATGTGGCTTGCTATAAAAAAAAAATCTATGCCATTCGTTTTATGGAATATAGCAGTGGACATCTATGCCTTGAGTCCTTGGCCTTGAGTTCTAATTTATTTGCAAAGGAGGAGCCTCTTTCCTTATATCTATTCCATTTTGAATTAATAAACTAATGGGAGATTAAAACCTTAAGGATGGAAGGCTAGATTCATTTGTGCTAGAGGTACATGGAAGGAAGGGGACGAAATTGGTAGGAATTATGTGCAAGAGTAATGGTAGAAAGTGACCGTAAACCAGTGAATGTGAGAAGAGGTTGATCAATATAGTGAAAGGAGGTCAGCAAAACTAGCCTTGATGGATCTTAGATGAAGGGTTGTATTGGATCAAGAATCACCATGAAAACCCAAGAAGAAAGGAGAGGAACTTTGATGAGGAACATTAGCTTATGGGGATGACACCAAGAAAGGAATATTTGATGAAGAGAGCACAAAACGATAGGAGGGATTCCAATAAGGCAATAACTCATGTGCAAACCTGAAGCCAAGGAGAATTTTATCCCTCTATGAGAACCTACCATAGCTCCCAAAATAATGAATGCAATAAATATTTAGCCCATTTAAAAAACTACAGAGCAGGGCATGCACAGACATACCAAAAACCCATTAGGCAGCTAGATGTCCTATGAGGTCAGCAAAGAAATTGAAGACCAGGAATCAAACAAGACCTCTCCATTGGATTAGCTGTGCAAGAGAAGATCAACTCGTTACCTGTAGGCCATAAGGAAATTCCCATTTCATGCCTGCACTAGTCTCATTTCATCAGTCCTTTGCCCAACCAAAAGGATTAAAAAGAAAAAAAAAACACCCCTAGCTACTAAGCCTAAATTTACCTTCCAGATTTTTCCTGTAAGAACATAGAAATAAACATGAGTCAGTCTATTAAAAATAAAAACAAATCAAATTAAAATAGTGTGTAAAGGGAAAATTACCTGAAAGAAAATTATTGCCCTAACTCAAATGTAGCTTCATTTCTCTGCCTCTTTCCTTTGCTCTGCGTCTTAATATGCTCTGCCTCTTAATCAAAACCATAAAAGAAAAAGAAAAAGGAAACAGAATAAACGAAGAAATAGCATAACCAGAAAGACCAGACCAGTGTGCACACTACTAACAACCCTTTGCCAAAAATAACAAAACATCAAAACACTCAGAAAAAACAACAATGAGAGAGAACAAAACATTGTAAAAAAACAATCACAAATGATCTGTGACTGATTGAAATTGAATTGTATATATATATATCATAATTTGAAATGTCCGCTCTCTTTACCGTTAGTCTTTTATTCACAACAGAAATTTGAATTTTGAATTTTCTTTCCCTCATTTTTTTTTAACTCTCAGGTCTAACGAGAATTTGAATTTTATTTCCCATCTACTTTATGCTCTTAACGGCTATTTTTGTTAAACCATTCTAACAACCCTATGGAGAATCCTAAGAACCAATGTGAGCCATTCGATGATCTTGACCTGTCTCCATCTGATAGTGAGGATTAATGCTAATTGTTTTGGTTTTTTAAACCAATGCCTGTGCTCTATTGGTTTAATTTAATCAAAGGAGATCAACAATCATGTTACTTTATATTATGCATCCACCAATTATGTTCATGTGAAGCCAAAGCCTTTATGGTAACATGAATCAAAATTAGGACGCCAAACAAATTTTTGGTAGGTGTTGAATTAAAGGGGGATAATTATTTTTTGATATTTTTGTTTTTTAAAAGGGAATCAAGATCTTTTCATTCACGAGATTATATATTATTTAATTATTTTGTCTATAATAATGATTATTTGAGATTCTATCAAAAATTTATATTTACAAATTAAAGTTCATATTTTATTCTTTTAAAGAATTAGTTTTTCATCTTTAAAGTATCACCTAAGAATCATCTTCTATTTCCATAAATTAGTGGAATTTGTTGAAACAACTAATTTAATGCCTTCTCACAACACCTAAGCTTCTACTCCATTCGTCTTAATTTCGAGAAAAAATGATCTAGCTTTGACAAACAAACCATAGAGGATTAAACCACAACTACTCTAATAGGACCCAAATTACCTTTTGAAGTTTCATCAAAGCTTAATTTGAGGAAAACTTCGATTGGTAGTTCTAAGTTTCTTTCCCATTATCTCATTTTGTTTATCTCATAAACGAAATGAGATAAAGAGTAGACTAAAACACAAAAACAATGATTCATCTTGATTCTTTCTAAGAATGATTTAATATAATATTTAAATTCCTTAAATTTCTTTATATCAAGAAAACTAGAAGAAAAAATAAAAATTAGATTTTGATTAGGTTATAAATATATCTACAATGTTGAGAATAATTAGATTTGAATTTTATTTAGATAATCAGAATGCTAAATTAATTACTAGAAAATTGTAAAATTTATAATAATAAATCATTAAAAAAATCTTTAAAAAATACCTTGTTGATTAAATAAACATCTTAGAAATCATATTGCATACAAACCATAATTTGAAAGAATTACAAAATGAGTTGTAAAAGTACTTGTATATTTTTTTCTCCTTTGTTTTTTATCATAAAGTCTATAAATAGTCTATAAATATTTAAGTTGTGTGAGTAAAAGTCAATTCTTCCAACAATTGTGATATTTTTTAGGGTCCTCTCTTGCTTTGTCCCATAATAGGACAAGGTCATCAACTTTCAATGTCTTTTTTCATCTATGGTGAACAAACATTTATTCTTTGAGAAGCAATCTACAATTCAATAGACTTTGTTACTTCAAAGTCAAAAGTGAGCATGAAAAGAGAAAAAATTGTGCTAACTTTAATAGTAGCTCTATCAATCCATCAAACTTCATATATATAGTTATAGCTAATTTTAAAAAACTTACATCATATTTGAAGTCAATAAAATTATATTTGAGAAAAAATTAAATATAGTTATACCATTTAAATGTTTAGTTAAATTTTTGAATAAACTATTAGATAATTTGGGAGAAAATATAGCACATTTAGATGAAAATTAGGTTTTGAGTAATTACTTTTATTAATTTATACACTCTTGTTTATATATAAATATAAACATGACACACAATAATGCTATTAAATATGTAAGATGCATTTAAAAAGTAAAAAGCAATGTACACAAAATATTATATGTATAAAATTTATTATAATTATTTTTATTAGATTTTATTGTTAAGCATTTTAATAGGATAACAAATAGTTAATATCAAAAAGTCAAACAGTTTAAAGTCAAGAATAAGTCATGTTCTTGAAATATGTGAATTGATTTAGTTTTCATAAAATCGGGATATACATATTCCAATTAATAAATAAAAAATCATCTTCTACCATTAAAAATATGGTTCATAAGATTTTGATACAAAAATTAAATATGCCTCAAAAAAACCAATTAATAAAATAAATCACTTTATATTTAAATTATCAATCTATTTCATCAAATTATATTCTCAAATTAAAGCCTCCACCCTACAACACCCACCCTTAAATAGGAGGAACACTAAATTCAATAATTTAAATATTTTTTATTGCAACCACACATGCTCTTTATTAGAGAAAAATTGAGACTTATAAACAAGCATACATGAAATTTTGAAGAAGCACATAGTGTTAATAACAATCATACTTAAAAAAGGAAAAAATAAATTCAAATTTCATTCAACACAAATAAATCAAATATTTTTATTGATCAATAATTGATCTAGTTTCATCAAATAAATCTAACATGAAATAATATTTACTAATATAACAAAACAACTTAAAAATACATTAGAAACTCATATCTTTAAATCTTAACAACTCATTAGACCTTCAAATTTTGATGCATATTTTGACATGGAGATGTAATACCTCTAACTGACTATCAAATATTAAAATTATTAATTTAATTTAAATCAAGATCTATATTATATAATTTATAATTTTCTTTCTAGGTCACAGCGTAATTGAACCCCAATAGTTACTCAATTGAGATTAAACTTGATTTAATGTTGCAAGTGTTCCAAGAACAACATCTATTAAACCTCGACTTGAAAAATTACCCTAGGCTCATCGAGCCTCCACTACATGAAGACACATGGATAAATATTTCATTTTATTAATTCTATAAGGATTGTACTCTAGTAAACTACATCCATAATCAATGATTGGCACTGTCTTACCATGGATCAAATAGTGAAAATATATAATGAGTATTGTTATTCATAGGCAAGTTTTAGGGTTTTTTAGCTAACATGCAAGTGTATTATCATAGGTTCATAATGGATATGCATAAACATTGGAATATTTTTGTGTTAGTTTCAGGTTCCATGATGTTGATTAGGTTGTGAACAGGGTAAAGCATACCTTTGATGATCTCCAGGTCTATATAGTAATATTTTTTTCTACAGATTTGGAATGATCGATGGGGCCATTTGAAGGAGTCTAGCTCACAAATTTCATACAATATTTCAACCTTTCAATCATACCTACATATCTAAGTTATTCAATGTTTATATCACTATAAAACATTTCTATGAGTTGTGCCACTTTCAAGGTTTATGTGTCATCATGAATTCTGTAAAAAGTAATGCAATAAATCTATAAGGTTTGTGAAGGGTTTTAAGAGCTTGTGGAGCTTGCAAATTTTGTTATAAGAATTAAGGATCATTTAGTAGAGTCAAAGGAATCCTTAGGGTATGTAGGAGTTTACAAAAAAATGATGGAATATGCACATGTTTGAAGGGTTCTATTTGATCTATGAAGAACTAATTGAATATTTGATTCTTCATGTTTAGATATAAACAATGTTGCTTGTCTCAAGAAAGAAAATGGAATAAAAGGAATGAAGTATAAGTTGGAAAACATGTATGATTACATAATTTCTCCCTTAAGATGACCCAAAGATTGCATTGTTGAAGTCATTTGTCATAGCACTAGGAGATAAGGGGATTATCATGGTGGATGATGAGAGAAAAATGACAAGTAATTCCATTGTTTGCAAAACTATTCACTTTGATAATGAGATTGACATGCAGGATCTTGAAACCTACTCACAAGTGGAACCATAATTCCTTGAAACAAACAGTGCAATCATTCTTCTCAAAGAGGGACATCTCATGAATTTGAGTTGTGTTTTTGGGCACCCATTTATGCCATATTTTGATTATTCACCAAATCAGGTGGTCTAGAGGGTAAGGGCTATCAACACTGTTGGATTTAGAAGGTTTAATACATCATAAAATTTATTCACTCAATCACTATTTGGTTTTATTATTAGATCCATCAGTCCTTTGTTTGCATTTTGATAGTGATAAATCAAACTACATCTACCTATTAGAAGTTCACAAATCTTTGCAAGGATTCCCATCTGATATTTTGTGTAGTGATCAAACCATCTCAAAATTTTCTAAGACCTATGAAGCATTGAGAATCCATGATGTGTAAGGGATAGTTAGGTCTATATGTAAATATTTTGTGTCACATAAAAACTATTAAGGACCATTAGGCTTTCAATTCAATAGTCTAGCACCAAGAATACCATCAAACACTGACAAGTACGGTTTGGGTTGCTTGGTGATCAAGGTCTATCAACTTTCCATGTCAAAGAGATGCAAGATAATCATTTCAAATCATATATAATCTACATACACTAAGAATTTATGTATTCATGAGGAAAATTCTAATCATTGTTAAGGGTTTTCACAAAGGATGGAAGAAAATTGTAGACACAAATGCAAATGGTCATGGTTAAGAGGAAGGGGATAAAATGGAAGAGGAAAAGATGAAGATGTTTAGGAAGGCCTCACAACATAAAATAACTTTGTACCCTAGACAAGAAGTATCAAAGACCTTGTACATGCTAGAGAGAACTAAAGGATGATAGTTGTGAATTGTGTGATGATAGTGAGTAGAATTGTGTGGTGATAATGAACAAGTGCTTTACCTTTTTGAGAAATAATATAAGGTTAGATGAAAAAACAACATAAGGAGTGACTTAAAGCAAAGATAAGTGTGCATACCTAAAAAAGTTTTAGAATAACTAAAGCTTCCAATCCAAGTGCACAATATTTGAATGTTATGCTAAAGAATTGACATTCTACACTGAAAATGTGAGAAGTGGCAACTACTTCAAAATATAAAAAATGGGTCAAAATTTGTAGTGTATGGGAGACACGAGTCATGAAGATAATGACAGAGTATGTGATAAACATGTAGAATACCTTCTCACATCTTAACAAATATAATGACCTCTTGGAAAAGCCATATAAAACTCTTCCAAAATGATATTCATGGGGATCAGTAAATAAGGTAGTAGTGAGGGAAGATAATAGAGATTTCATGAAGGGTATATAAAGGTTTGGTGTAGGGATGATAAAAGAAAGTAAAGGCTCCTTAAAAGAGAAAAATGAAGAGCCTCACAATTTTGAATGATATAGGAACAAATGAGCATACAATGGGCAGTGATGATAAATAAGCCTATGTTTCCATAACAACTTATCATATGTTTCACTAAAATATGAAGGATATTGGTCATGGTAACTATGAATATCAAGAGATGTATGAAAAAATTATTTATATAAAAGACAAGGCCTGTGGAGATATGGCATAAAATGCACAAATTTAAAGGATCCTTTCCAACTGGCTAGGGTAGTCACCCTTGTGAAAATCATGAAGTTTGAGGAATCATGAAGATACAAGGAAGATGCACAAGAAATAGTCATCAAATGACTATTGAAATAGTCAAAGCACAAAAAACACCCTACACAGAGTACAAGGTATATAACATAGAGATTTTCAAACCTTTCAAAGTTTATGAAGCCTCCTAAAACACCACCAAAGACCACTATGCAACCAGGATGAAAGGCAAGTTGAAACCCAAAAATAGAATTTGTAAAGTGATCTTCATGATACTTAACTCCCATGAAACAATTGTTAGAAGGGAAGAGTATCATTGAAACTAATTTAAGGTCATCTAGGAAGTGTTTGATGTAGAGAAAAGGAATCAACTAAACCAACTTGACACAATTTGAACAATGATCTATCATCAACAATGACAAAATGCAACCTGAGTCATCTTGAGAACGTTGCTATAATAGCCTAATGGGAACTTAACAAAGAGAATAGTATAGAAAATGAAAATATTTGATTTTTTAGGCCTTCCACAACATATTTCATTGATCCCAATTCCAACCATAAACAAACTATGCATAGCTTTGTTCAAACATCAAGAAAACAATGTTTCTTTGACTACTCTCCACCAAGATGAAACACACAATCAACCATAACTCATGAAAATTAATAAATGAATATTTTTCCTTTAAATAGTTTTTATAACATGTAAAAACAGAAATTTTCACCATTTTTTATCACTTTTTGATGGTGGAATAAAAAGATATGTGTTTGTCTTATCTTCTGGAAATCCTAGTTGTTGAACTAGGTAGTCTTCACCAAAATTGTCATAAATGAATCAAAACCCAATTAAAATTGATCAAACCAAGAGAAAATGAAACTAGCTTCACATATATATCATTTACAATAGGTCTGATGTCTTTGTTTGATCTTTAGAATCCGTACGATTCTCTACAACAGCCTACAACTTCTAGAGAAAACAATCCCATAGGGCTGCCAATGGTAAAATGGTCATAACTTTCTCCAAACTCAATAAAAAAACACCAAACCAATTGAAAATTAAATTTATTTCATTTCTATATCAATGAAAATTAATTTCATATCCATAAAAATTCATACAGAGCCATACCATGTAAAATAATAGGGAAAAACATTGGAAATTGCAAAAGAAATCATGTCTTCTGTCAAAAATTCTTGTTCAAACTACATACCAACCCCCCATTCAGCTTGGAGGCCCATATTTATGATTGTAAAATAAATTTATTCCCCCAACCAACCTAAAACTACCATTTAACAACTTTTAGCAAACTTTTAAAAAGTTGTCATTTGACAAGTAAAGTTGTTATGACAACATTTGACAACTTTTTGACAATGTTTTCATTTTTCAACTAAATGACACCAAACCTTCATCAATGACTCAAAATGACTTATATTGACCAAAAAATTACCTTATTAATATTTAACAACACAAAAGAAAACAAAAATCCAAACTTGAGAATTTTGAACATTTTGAGCATGAGGGTGCTCCTGCACCAATGTTCAACGTGGGAGGATAAAAATAGAAGGAAATAAGGTTGTTTCAAGCTCTTAGAGAAATTTTAAAGTTATTTTTGAACTCCATGATGCATAAGCACCCCTTTCCTATGCCCAAACAAGAAAATTACAATAAATAGTATGGGAGAATTCATGATATCAAGAGCAGTTGTAGTGGCATTTCACCACTATCCACTTATTTAGGGAAATGGAGACACTTGTTGAAATTTTCTTGCAGGGTTTTCAGGTTTTCAAAGTTTTTGAAGTCAACCAACCTCTACTCCCATGCCATGGTAGAGGTTTTCAAGGAAATAAATCAAGAAGATGTTGTCCTAGCACCTAAGATGTTTGACCCAACATAGATTTGAGCAATTGAAACATTTATCATCATCAAGTGGATGCCTCCTAGATGATATCATGTTGTCCTTTACTTATTAAATATGATTTTTTGATTTTCCTTATGATCAATAAAACTACTATTTTATGCCCTTTTCATATATTTTTGAACCATGTTATTTAGAATTTTGGAAGTTTTCATCTTGTGAATGATCTATTCATTTATGGTTTTAGTTCTATTTCTTCACATTTGTAGATATTTTCATTAGCTTTGTGTAAATATATTAGTTATGTGATATTATTTTGTGTATATAAAACTAGTACAAAAGGTCTTCAAACTTACTTTGGTGTATCACCACACATTTATTCCACATTTTGGTTTAAAACTATTCCTTCTTTTCTAATTATGAAGATAAAATAGTATATAATAGTTTCAATCTTAGAGAATACTAGTAGTTAGGGAACCAACCCTTCATCTAGAGGTTGATCTCAAGTTTTAAGTCCCACGACTTGAGAGATCATCCAATTTTTCATTGAATAGTTGAGCTTATTACTCAAAAAGTGTGCATATTCATAGTGACAAAAATACCCAAGGGTTCTCTTTCTTCTAAATAAAAAAATACTTACAAAGAAGATTATGTTATGGTGATAAAGACTTGGAAACCTTGGAGAAGAGGGTCTAAAGACCTTGAAATATAAAAACCTTGTTGAAGGGTTGACTAATTATAATATCCATTTTTTATTTCTATGAGTGTTGCATGTATGGTAAACAAAACCACATTCAATTTTTGTTGAGTTCTAAAAAATATTATGATGTATTAGATCTTATTTATTATGATGTGTTTGGTCTTGCAGGAATTCTTTCCATTGGAAAATCTACATATTATGTTTTATTTATTGATTATTATAGCAAAAGGACATGAGTATATTTTCTAAAGAGACTATCTAAATTTTTAATTGATTTATAGAATTTAAAGCAATGGTTAACTTGTAGACTAAAAGAAAAATAAAATGTATAGTACTAGAAATGGTGGTATTTTTTCTCTAATTATTTTGATCTAGATTATATAAATATTGTGACATTCAAAGACAAAAAATGACTCTATATTCTCCACAATAGAATGGATTTGTAGAAAGAATGAGCATAACAGTGATGAAGGATAGGAGTATGTTTAGTGGTGTTAGTGTAGAGTAAATATCTTGGGTTTCAAATCTATTTCCACAACTTGCTACCTAATTAATTGGTCTCATACTCCAACTTTTTTTGATAAAATGCCTATGGAGGTGTGGTTGGGTCACAAGCCTTCATTAAGACATTAGAGTTTTTGGTTGTAAGGCATATTCACATGTGTCAAAGGAGAAGCAAATAAAGTTGGAGAATAAGGCTATGAAATGTATCTTCATCAAGTACAATTATGGTGTGAAAGGACACAAGCTTTGGGATCCTATTACACAAAAGGTAATATAATAATAGAAGTGTGATTTTTTGAGAAACTAAGACTTCTTTTATTACATAGCATCCAAGCAAAATGAATAAAAAGATGGGATTCAACTTCCTTCTATATCTGAGAAAGTTGAATTAAGGCCCCTAGATAGACAACAACTTGAAGAGATCTCATCTAGTTTTGAATCTTCTAAAAAAGAGGAAGAACCTCAAACTTAGCTTGTTTGAAGGTCTACAAGGAATTTAAACAACCACCTAAAACATATTCACCTAATGACCAACGATGTATTTTTTCTTTCAATACTAACATAGATGAACCTAAATCTATAAAAGAGGTATTAGGTATGAATGATGTAGAATCGTAGAAGATTACTATAGATTAAGAAATGGTAGCTCTAAAAAATAATGATACATGAAATATAGTACCATTACATGAAGGACAAAAACATATTGGTTTCATATGGCTATTCAAGAAAAATATTGGTTCAAATGGAGGTCTTGAGAAGTACAAAGCACAGTTGGTTGCAAAAGGTTACTCTCAATTTGAGGGTGTTGATTATAGTGTAAAAATTTCTCATATTGTAAAAATGGCATCCATTAGATTCTTGTTTTCTATTTTCGTTGCTTATGATCTAGAGTTTGAGAAAATGGATGTGAAAATGGCATTCCTTCATGATGATCAGAGGAGGATATTTATATGACATAGTCAGAGCACTATGTGGCGAAAAAAAAAATGGTTTGTAAATGAAAGAAATATGTGTATGGCCTCAAATAGTCTTAGGATGTAATACTAATAATTTGATATACATGTTGATTTTAAGATTTGAGCTTTCTAAATTAGATCAATGTGTTTATTATAAAGTCAATGGTGATAATTTCTTATTTATTGCATTATATGTTGATGCTTTTTTTCATTAGTAAAGGGAAATGAATGATTTAAGAACTAAAGTATCAATTTGTAGCTAAATTGGAAATGAAAGATATTGGTGTAGCTTAACACATTCTTGGGATGCAAATAAGAAAAGATAGAGTGAACAAAAAATATGGCTTGGCTAGATTAAATATTTCAATTTAGTTTTATAAAGGTTTAACATGCATGATTGTAGACCATTGTGTGCTCCCCTTACAATTGAAAAAAAATTAATTATTTCGCATCGTCCAACATCCCCATTAGAGATGGAAGATATGAGTACATAATTCCTTACTACATTTTAATTGGAAGTTTTATGTATGTTATGGTTTACACTAGACTATACATGCCCAAATAGTGGAGGTCATTTCCAAATATATTTCTAATCTTAGTAGAATTCATTGGAATACAATTAAAAGAGTCTTAAAACACTTGTAGGGTACCTTAGATTATTCTTTTTTTTTATCATGGTAATTCGATAGTAGATGAGAATTCCCTCAATATTTATGGTTATGTGGATTCAAATAGGGCAAAAGATGTTGATAGTAGATTATCAACTAATGATTATATGTTTAATGTATTTGGTAATGCAATTAGTCAAATGAATAAAAAAAAAGAAATGGTTGTTTTATCCACTACCAAAGTTGAGTATATGGAAGCTACTCACTCTTATAAAGACACCATTTGGCTTGAGATATTGTGTTCAAATATTGGAATAAAACAAGTTGTAGTAACAATTTATTGTGACAATTAGTGTGTGATCTTCCTAGCTAAGAACTTGATACTTCATGTAAGGACCAAGCACATTGATGTACAATACCATTTTATCAAATATATGGTCAAGGACGATAGGGTGAAGCTAGTTAAGATAGTTAATTTGATGAATGTTGTATATTATTTAACTAAGTATGTGAGCACAAAGAAGTTTAGGTGGTATTCAAACTCTATGGTTTTATCATCCCCTAGCAATTAAATCATGGTGTTGATACTCATTTTTCTCTTTGAAAGTGTTCAAAAAGTGGAAGAATGTTAAGAAAAAGGTTTATCAACCTTGTAACTACAAATATTACTATTTATAGTCAATTTACATTTGAGCATAGGGTAAGTCTGGAAAGATGGGGCACCAAAAACTGGCCACACCACTTTTTGGTTCCATAAAAGGTGTAACTTGGGCACATTATAATGAAATACACTCACATTATGGCTTGATAGTGATTGAGCCTAGGCTTAGTCGTTACCAATCCATAACACACTCACATTTCTAAGAAAAAAAAAATTATCTTTCTTTTCCTATTAGACTATATACATGGAATAAACATTTATGTGACATTTATATATGGAATTTAATTACTTATACTTTAAGTTATAATTCATGTGTATAGTTTCAAAAAAATTTGAGAATGGTTTTTGATCTCTAGGATTTATAATGCAAATTCTAGGTTTTGGAAGATCTTATAATTTTTAGATAGTCAAATTTGAGTAATCAATAGGTCAAATTTCAATAATTAATAGGATCCTATCATATTTCTCTCTCTATCTCACTCTACCTATATCCCTTGCACTCTAGACCTATCTCTCCCTCTTTCTCCATCCTTTACACTACCTCTCTCTATATCACACTTTCTCTCCCCTAAACTCAAGAAGTACCTCTCTCTCTCTC
>VDFB02334373.1:0-26072 GCA_007258455.2 Sequoia sempervirens
AAAATGGGTACTCAAAATTTTTAAGGGAAACTCCTTTTTTCTATATTTGATGCTAAACTAGAAATGAGTCTTTTGAATTATTAAAGAAAAATGCATTTGCTTCTCTTCTAAAGCTTTACGTAGTACAAAATCATCACATTTGTACTTTACTGTTGTTTTCATGAAAAACCTATATGGGTATCATAAATTATCATATTTCTGTACTTTTCGAAAGCAAAAACTAATGTGGGTATTCAAAATTTTTGAAGGAAAATGCATTTTCTATATTATGAAAGCATTCAAGACTATAAAGTGACTGTTATTCATTCTATCCATATGGCTTGAGCTAGAACAAATAGTGATTTACCCCACACTTCTAAAACAAAACAATATCATGGGTATTAGAAATTTTCAAAGCAAAAGCATGTATTCTTATTTTCTAACAGAACTCGACCTCCCATACTTTGCATTTACTTCTAAAACGAAAAGATGCCTTGGATATTTGTCTTTATTTTAACATTCCTGCATTTTTTTAATATACTTTTAGAAATATGAAAAAGAACCTGACAAGAACAATAAGAATCTGTGTGCTTGTTCACATCTATCTGATTCATATACCCAGTTTTCCATCTTGGCATTTCTGTAACTTTCTTTGACAGTCATAACACTCGAGCTCGATTTACAGAGCTGTCATTGACATAGAGCTATAAACTATTCCTAAAAGAACATCCAATACACATTCTAAGAGTACTCTCTAGGTACTAAGAATCTGAAAGATCTATTTTAAATTCAAAATTTCATATGTGTATTAAGCTCGAATTTGAACATTCCATTATGATTCCCAACTGCATTCTGTGCTCATCTTGTAGATATGACAAAAACTTTACCTCACTGTTCTATCAAGACCTTGACTGAGTAATATGAAAACGATCACAATCCTACACATTTGTTGTATCTAATTCATGGCTTGACCTATTACAAGTGATGTCTTACTTGACACTTGTATCTCACTAAAAACAAAATGAAAGTATAACACATTTTATTACTGTCCTCCACTAATCATAGATACATGAACCCATCTTAGGCACCATCCCAACCAGAATGAATTCACTATCTTTGTTGTAGCTCCTAATAACCAGTACTCAATTCTAACACAATAGCTTTCATTTTCTACATTTGAATTCTATAGAGGTTTTACCTTTTTTTCTTTTGGACTGCAACATTGCATCAGTACAAAACTCCCTTACTCAATGGTTCATATCTAACTGGTAACTCAGAATCATTCAATACTCAAATGCACTATCAGTGTCTGTTCTTATGAGCAACATGATACTCTTCATGCATTTTTATATTTTACTACACAAACTGCTCTCTGAAATTGTTCTCTTTGATGATGAAAATCAAAACAAACCATCAAGGCATAATGTATGCCTATTCACTGTCTTAGAAAGAATTGATGAATTGAAACTCACATGACAAATGATTATGATCAGCATAGAAAATGAATTAATTCAACAATTTTTGATGCAAATTCATTCTGTTAAATTCCTTAAGTGAACTAAACTCACTGTTCACCTGTAGCCTTCAGAAAGCAACCCTGATCATTATGAATGCACAGTTGGTTTCGTTACTTGATTGATTCTCTGTTTCACTCCTTCAATTGTATTTCCTTTCGTTTGATGTATATGATGTAATATCTTTTAAAATTGGCCCCTTTAATAAATAGGGCGGCATGCCAAGTTGTACCCTTATGGGAGTCCGTTTTACTCCACATGCTTGGTCTTCAAACAATGTTCAGCTTCATGACTTTACCTATACCTGCACAAGGAAGCAAACAATGTTAGCATAAAAATGGAACATGATGATTATGTCATTGCTATTTCTCCTTCAGCTCACTTCTTCATACTACACTTGACTGATTGTTTTAATGTATAGCTAATAGTATGTTGTACTATTGTAGGTGCATCATATAAGTTATGTCATAGTCGAAGCCACTGACACCCCTCTTTTCCTCTTATAGGTTGACAAAGCTCAAGAGGACGAGGTGCACCATTTAACATCAAGCATCGATAAGCAGGAAATGATGACTATGTTGTTGCTTGTGTCTTTTCCTTTTGCATCTTCAGTAGTGCAATGTGCTATTAGAAATGCATTATCATAGTCACAGTTATATCCACGGCTTGTGTGGACCTTTGATTTCAATTCTGCTTTTTGATTGAAAAGAAAAATGCATTTCATGCAATGTTGTAACACTATTCTGATTGTGAAATCAAATGAAGCCTTGTAGAAATATAAGTTCTTTCTAAAATGAAGAAAAGCATCTGAAATGCTATTTTTCTTATGTACTCAATTTTGTATTTCTTTAAAATCTGCAACATCTGAATGGCACTCTGAAACTTTATAACTTCACTAAAATGCATAACTGTTGTTCGATGCATAATGATAATAATGCAAAACAACATTTGAATATGACACTGCAATTCCACTTAAAGTTTAAATAACAATCAGGCAGCTCCTCCATTTGAGCTGAGGCAAAAAATATGTAACATTTTGGTGATTTCTGCTATATGTTGGCCTGCTAAGCATAGATTAGTGGCCTTTAAAACAATTCATTGGGAATGGAGTCAACTCTAGCCCTTCTTGAAACTCAGAAAACTTGAAAAGCAACACTCCAAATAGTAGCAAGAAAATGGAACAAAATAGAAAGCAAACTAAAAGGTCCTGCTAGCCAACAAAACAATACGTAGTAGCACTTAGAGAAAGCAAACTATTGAAATGAAATGTGCGAAATATACTTATTGACTATACTAATCTACCCTACACTAACCAGTGGAAAAGGTACTCAAACAAAACCATTTACGGGTTTTGAAAAATAACTACCTCTCCTAGTCAACTGAAGATACTTTGCATGCTCACAAATTTGCAGAAAGAGATGAAAAATGAAAACACTCCCCACACATTGTCGTACTACAACTTGTAAATTATAATCAAAGGTGTAGATCATGTGAGTCTAATCAAGCATACCTCCAATTTTCCCAGAATGAATAAGTGGGATTTGCTGCCCCTTGACTGCCACCTCATCCTTAGGTGCACTAGAAATCCTTTGGATCTTGCCAACAATCTTGGCTAGATGTTTGATGGGGTAGCCTCTTGAAAGGGTGAAACTAGAACTTGCCCCTTTGGTTCCTTGTTGGTTCCCTACTACTTCAATCTCATCTTTTTGATGAGGATAGTTTGAAAACAGATCACCCAACCTTGAACAAAACTCATCAATTATATTAGTGTACAAGTCCTCGTGGGTCCGATTTTTATCTTTTGCATGCATAATAGGCCTTGAGGTGTCCTTGTGACTGCATTCTTGAAAACTTGTAAAGATATCAAGGCCATTACCTTGTATAGCAGTGTCATGCTTATGCACAACTTGATCTCATTCTATTTGAGCTATTGCACCAGGTTCATCGAGGTTCTGGCATTTGATAACCATGTTATCTTCACTTCCTTGAGTTTTGACACCCCCTTTTTTCTCCTCAAGCTGTTGCTCCACACCGTCTCCCTCAAAAGATGAGTGTTTGGCATCTAAATTTGAAACAAAAGCCTTGAGATCATCCCAAAACATGTCATCTTCCCCCTCACTTTCAGTTTTTTTTAGAGGAAGACTATTAGTTACGTCATCACTACAACTCTTCTAAGGTATCAAAACATCAGAACTTTGAACTTCTTCCCATTTCTCTAGAGCTAGTATGGGTGTAATTTGAGGGGTGCTTATTTCGTTATCCACGAAGAATGGTAATCCATTGAACAAATCAAGCAAGACTTGAGAACTGCCACTTGTTCTTTGATCTAGAATATGTTGTTCTTCAAACAGGGCCTCCTTTACCTCCTATAGCAATGTCTCATGATGCTCTGGGTATTTTTTAACACTGTCCCAACTAGAGACTTTCTTTGGTTCCACTGAAAAAATGGAGCAATTAGCAGAAACGTCCTGCTTGGTATGTTGTTGATCCTTTGAAAAGTTGTCTCCATCCTTCACAAAACAAGGCAACTCATTAGTGAAAACATGAAAGGACTCATCAGTAGAAGACTTCTCTCATTCAATATTTTGCTGCTGCAAGCAATATTATTCCATAGCTATATGCAATAAGTTTACTCTAGCTTCTTCCATGGTTAGTCATTTTCCAAGACAATAGGTCTATCCTCAATAGTGACGAGACAATCAAAATTATTTGGCTGGGAAACTTGTGGGATTTTTGGAGTTTCCTGGAGGAAAAGAGGTTGCTTCCTAATTGACTAGTTGTGAAAGCTGACAAGTTGACTGTAGTCATTTCCTTCGACTTGCAAGGGATGGTGGTTTTGAAAAGTTGAGATTTCAGGATTAGGAGGTTGATTTGGGGAGCTAAAAGCACTATTTTGCCTAAAACTTGGGATTTTGACTTTTGGTATGATAGGAGGCTCATTTTTCATAAAACTTGGAAATTTTAATTTATGAACATCTTTTTGAATAGGATGTTCAGAATTGACAGGAGCTATTTGGGCTTCCAACCTTTGACACTGAGCAAGTAGAAGGTTTGTCTGTGCAACTACCTCTTTATCTCTAAATCCTCCTCAAATTGTGCTCTTTGGGTCTCCAGATCCTGATCATGAAGATAGGCTTGATAAGCCAACTCTTCTTGGTGTTGGTTGTACTCATACTGCCTCTTGATCTCTGTGAGCTAATTCATGTAATCAAGCAGCGTTCCGTTTATACTTGCCATCTCCTCCTGCTGATCTATTTGACTCATTTTCCTTTCATAGTTCATCCTTATTTCTCTAAAACTCAATTCTCTGATCTCTTGGGACTGATTTTTAACATAGGACGGTTGAGATGAATAATGGGCAGGGGTGGGTGGGTGGCAACTATATTGCGCATGTTGCTTATGAACAACCATGGAACTGGAATCAGTAGCATGATTATGCAAATGTGGTTGATATGGAGATGGGTAAGCAATACCTTCATGATATGATAGGTGATATGATGCATGCGCATGAAATATTAACATTTTTTCATCTAAAGGCTAAAAATGAGCAAAAACCTTAGAATCTCTAACAACATACTAGCACTTGATCATTTTTGAAACTAGAAAAGGCTTCTCAGAGTTGCCATGGTGTTTGATGACTATGCCTCCAAAGGCTGATAATTCTAAAGTGAACACCCGACCCTTTAGTATGTGTTCTTCTGTGTGCTATTCACACTGGGTCTACTTAAAAATCAGAGAATGAAGTCACCAGGTATATTGAAAAAAGGCATCCAAAAGGCTGAATAACTTGCTGCATACATCAAACAACAACCTTAAAGGATTAAAACTTCTCTGAAATTGATTTTCAGAGTCCCACTGGGCATGCCAAAAATTGTTATCAATAGTTTTGCACCCTGCTGAATGTAGTATTCAGCAAACTACAAAATTTGAGACAGAAAATAAGGAGAAATTTGCTGCTCTATTAAAACTAGAAGAGTATCAATCTATCCAAACTTAGTATCAAAAGGTTTACAAGCTCCCCAAAATGTGTGAGGGCAAGAAACTCCAAATTGAACTGCTAAGAATGGAGAGTTGAAAGAATAAATCTATCAAAAGAACTCTCAAGGAAACCCTAATCTGAGCTCAAAAAAAGCTCAAGGAAAAAATGCTTCAAACAAACTCAAAAAAACTACTTAAAAGATGAAAAAACCATAATGCTTTTATGATGAACCTGTCAAGCCTCTAAAAATAGGCTAAATCTACTTTAAAAGCACAAAAACACCTTATCTCTCCAAGACAAGTCTGAAATGTGACCAAGAGGAAAGGTCAATAAAAGATCTGCTAAAAATAGCAAGAAAACATAAAGCAATTTATAGAATATCACTTTTATGCTTCTGCTTTACAAGATGCAGACTTTTTCAATTTTGTCTATTTTTGCAACTTAAAGATTGGAAATCTTTTGCAAAAGAAAAAATCCTTATTCCTTCCTTACATCATTCTAATTTTCTCAAAAATCATAAAAAATACTTTACATAATGTCATATTCCTATCAACTCCATAATTCATTTCTCCAAAATCAATCAAAAAATTTAAAAAAACCCTAAAAATATGTCACTAGGCATAAGGCATTCATAAATCCACTTAATTAATCTTCACTTAAAACAATACCCTAAGGCAAAAATCCATATTTCTCTAAGGCAAAACAATAAGTCTTGAATACCTAAGACATCACCCTAGCATAGAATTTTGGCCTTACATAAACATTGATTTAGACTTGGGTTTAAATAAATTATAAGGTGTTATGGGTTTTGACTTCCATTTGCTATTTTCCACGTGCCTTGAATGAACATTCTGGAAACTTCATAATGCTCGAATTAGGGCTTTGATCAAAACAAGGTCAAACCCTAATTATCATCATTTCACATCCGTGACTTGAGAAGAAGGAAATTATGTCTAAAAGGAAAACACTGCCATGATGGTGTTGGATTCAAGCGCGTGTGCACAATAATCTTCTCCATGTCTTCAGTTGACTAAATCTACAGTGGGTAAGTCTGACTTCAAAGTATTGATGCTCTTTTCACTTCATTATTTTGAATATCAAAACCCTTAGGGCGTAGCCTGCATGAGTTTACTCTCTGATTCTATTCTTTCCTTGACTTCTCCATGCCATTATGAGTTCGAGCTTGATTGGAGACTATGGAAGCTTTGACTCGTACTCTTGCTCTCCTTCATTGTAAAGAGGTAAGCTTTATGTTCTTAGACTCTATGGCTTCGTATTCTACTCATTTTGGCCTCAAAGTCATGGCTAACATACTCTAATGTCATCATTTCACTATTCTCATGTGCTCACATCTATCATTGTAGCACTCTATTCACTAGTGAGAACTCGGCCATTAGTTGGAAACTCGAACCCCTGCATTTGGAAACCATCTGCAACATTGGCCGCGGCTAGAGAGATCCACCAGAAATATGTACCGGTAACTTCCTTTGCTAACATTGATCTTCAAAAACTTAGAGAACTTCCTTCTCTATTCATAGATTTTGGCCATGTTCAGGCCGAACCAAAAGAACACAGTAGAAAGCAATCTTTCGAATTTTGGGCTTGACCTAGAACATAAATTCTCCATTATGTCAATTTGATAACATTTATGCATATGGGTATCAAAGAAACTTCAATAAATCTGCATTTTACTTTCTCTGTATTTCGACTCAATTATGGGAGTTTGTATTCATTTTATATTCTTGTTATTTTACTCTAGATCTCACATGGGTTATCTATGTAAATTATTTTTCTGCATTTTGAAGCCAACCTTGAAAAATGGGTACTCGAAATTTTTAAGGGAAACTCCATTTTTCTATATTTGATGCTAAACTGGAAATGGGTCTTTTGAATTATTAAAGAAAAATGCATTTGCTTCTCTTCTGAAGCTCGACCTAGCACAAAATCTTCACATTTGTGCTTTACTATTGTTTTCATGAAAAGCCCATATGGGTATCATAAATTATCATATTTCTATACTTTTCAAAAGCAAAACCTAATGTGGGTATTCGAAATTTCTGAAGGAAAATGCATTTTTTGTATTCTAAAAGAATTTGAGACTATGAAGTAACTATTATTCATTCTATCCATATGGCTCGAGCTAGAACAAATAGTGATTTAACCCACACTTCTGAAACAAAACAATATCATGGTATTGGAAATTTTCAAAGCAAAAGCATGTATTCTTATTTTCTGACAGAACTCAACCTCCGATACTTTGCATTTACTTTTGAAACAAAAAGATTCCTTGGATATTTATCTTTATTTTAACCTTCCTACATTCTATTTTAATATACTTTTAGAAATATGAAAAAGAACTTGACGAGAACAATAAGAATTTGTGTGATTGTTCACATCTATCTGACTCATATACCCAGTTTTCCATCTTGGCATTTTTGTAACTTTCTTTGATATTCATAACACCCGAGCTTGATTTACAGAACTGTCATTGACATAGAGCTATAAACTATTCTTAAAAGAACATCCAATTCACATTCTGAGAGTACTCTCTAGGTACTAAGAATCTAAAAAATCTATTTTGAATTCAAAATTTCATATGTGTATTAAGCTCAAATTTGAACATTCCATTATGATCCCCAACTGCATTCTTTTCTCATCTTGTAGATATGACAGAAACTCTACCTCACTGTTCTGTCAAGACCTTGACTGAGTAATCTGAAAATGATCACAATCCTGCACATTTGTTGTATCTAATTCATGGCTTGACCTATTACAAGTGATGTCTTACTTGACACTTGTATCTCACTAAAAACAAAATGAAAGTATAACACATTTGATTGTTGTCCTCCACTAATCATAGATACACGAACCCATCTGAGGCACCATCCCAACCATAATGAATTCACTGTCTTTGTTGTAGCTCCTAATAACTAGTACTCAATTCTAACACAATAGCTTTCATTTTCTACATTTGAATTCTGTAGAGGTTTTACCTTTTTTTCTTTTGGACTGCAACATTGCATCAGTACAAAACTCCCTTACTCACTGGTTCATATCTAACTGGTAACTTGAAATCATTCAATACTCAAATGCACTATTGGTGTCTGTTCTTTTGAGCAACATGATACTCTTCATGCATTTTTATATTTTACTACACAAACTGGTCTTTGAAACTATTCTCTTTGATGATGAAAATCAAAACAAACCATCAAGGCATAATGTATGCTTGTTCACTATCCGAGAAAGAATTGATGAATTGAAACTCACATGACATATGATTATGATCAGCACAAAAAATGAAGTAATTCAGCAATTTCTGATGCAAATGCATTCTATTAAATTCCTTAAGTGAACTAAACTCACGGTTCACCTGTAGCCTTCAGAAAGCAACCCTGATCCTTATGAATGCACAGTTGGTTTCGTTACTTGATGGATTCTCTGTTTCACTCCTTTAGTTGTATTTCCTTTCGTTTGATGTATATGATATAATATCTTTTAAAATCAGCCCCTTTAATAAATAGGGTGGCATGGCGATCTCTACCCTTGTGGGAGCCTATTTTACTCCACATGCTTGGTCTTCAAACAATGTTCAGCTTCATGAATTTACCTATACCTGCACAAGGAAGCAAACAATGTTAGCATAAAAATGGAGCATAATGATTATGTCATTGCTATTTCTCCTTCAGCTCACTTCTTCATATTGCACTTGACTGATTGTTTTAATGTATAGCTAATAGTATGTTGTACTATTGTAGGTGCATCATATAAGTTATGTCATAGTCAGAGCCACTGTCACCCTCTTTTCCTCTTACAGGTCGACAAAGCTCAAGACGACGAGGTGAACCATTGAACATCAAGTGTCGATAATCAGGAAATGATGTTGCTTATGTGTTTTCCTTTTGCATCTTCAATAGTGCAATGTGTTGTTAGAAATGCATTGTCACAGTCACAGTTATATCCATGGCTTGTGTGGATTTTTTATTTCAATTCTGCTTTTCGATTGAAAAGAAAAATGCATTTCATGCAATGTTGTAACACTATTCTAATTGTGAAATCAAATAAAGCCTTGTAAAAATATGAGTTCTTTCCAAAATGAATAAAAGCATCTAAAATGCTATTTTGCTTATGTACTCAATTTTGTATTTCTTTAAAATCTGCAACATCTAAATGGCACTCTGAAACTTTATAACTTCACTAAAATGCATAATTGTTGTTCAATGCATAATGATAATAATGTGAAACAACATTCGAATATGACACTGCAATTCCACTTAAAGTTTAAACAACAATCAGCCAGCTCCTCCATTTGAGCTGAGGCAAAAAATATGTAACAGTGACATTGCATTTATTCATTCATCATTTCTTTTTATGCATTATTTCATTACAAGGTTTAATTACAAAAATGGGTTTTGACCAAGACAAACCCCTATTCCCTAACAAAACATCATTTTCTTCTCCTTTGATGTGTGATTGTATGTTTTAGGTTTAAGATCATTTGGAGAGAAAATTTTGCATAGTTGAAAAGTTGTCACCTTTCTTACAAAATCATGAAAACTGGGCTATAAAATTTATTTTTAGGTTTCTAATAATCTCCGACAAGGCTCTGGGAGAGTAGACATTGAATAACAAAACCTAGAAATTGATTTTCCAGAATGCTAGCCAGGACCCATCCTCTATAGGGCGAATGAGTCCTTAGTGAGGCTCAAAAATAAGCTTTTTGCAACAAGTACATAGCATTTGACCCTCTTAAAACCTTTCTTTTTACTGGTATTTGTGTTAGGTTTGATTTTTGTAACTCATTTACACATTATTGCCCTCATATTGAATGAAATTAGAGAGAAAAAGAGATGTGTACCACTTTGTTCTAAATTTTGGTTCATCCCCCCTTTTTCCTATTGGATGTTGTCATTGTGTTACTGATATGTGGTTGTCATTGATGTCAACGCTATTAGCATTTGGTGTATTTAAGGTTGTATATGTCGAGGACATTGAGAAAATTGTTAAAAGAAGAGTTTCAGGTTCTTTGTGGAACTGTGAAGGTCATGAAGGTGTCTTGTTCTATACGTTGAAGATCAGTTGGTGTGGATTAAAGGGTTTTCTATTGAGTATATCTAGTTCATCCACCAGTAGTTTCAAAGGTTCACATGAAGATTTGATTGTGTTGTAAATAGTTGTGTTCTGACAGTATTTATGTGGGTTCTGTCAGTGTTCTTGAATGAATTTTATGTGTTTCTGGTGTTGCAGATGTTTCTCTATTAGTTCTTGTTATTTTTGGATGCTTCTAGATTGTGCTCTATCTTTGTGGTACATCCACATTGATCAGTGTGTTCATGGTCAAATATTTTTCTTAGAATGTTTTGTTTTTCATGTTCTTGGCCGACATGATGGTGGTAGTGTTGTGGATCTTCGATGTGAAATTAATTGGAGTCTTTTTGTGTTGGAGTTGTTAATTTTGGTCTCCACTATGTTGTGGCCGACCTTGGTGGATTCACATTGCAACTTTATTTATAAAATTGGGTCGACTTTGAAAATATTTTTTAATATTTTCTAGTCGACTAAGTTGATGTAATATCATGTTGCAAATATATAAAAGTAATTGTTTAAGCAAAGTTAGTGTGTGCATAAGAGTGCATGTATTCCAAAGAAAGTGCAGATGTGCAAATAGTGTTCCTGTCATTTGATTGCAGAGTAGATTGAGAAGAAGGTTGAGTGAAGAAGTGAAGAAGGTTTTCTCATGCTTAATTGGAACTATAATTAGGCTTGTGTAGAAGCTATTCTTTCAGTTCATACTCTATGGATCTAATCCATTTTGCAATGTATTATTGGGTAGTGAACCCTCTTGTAATTGAGTAGTGAGTTGTAGGAAGTGTGCCTGAATGCATGTGCATTCCCATTATTCATATACTTTTAATATGGTATAATATTGTGGACTAACATCCACTGTGGTTTTTCCCCTAATAGGGTTTCCACATAAAAATCTTGGTGTTCTCTATGTTTTTGATGTGTTGATTGTTCATGGTTTATTCTTAACTCATCAGATTTGATATTAAGTTAAGGAAATTTTGAAAAGTTTAAATATTCTGTGACAATCGATTCACCTCCCCCCCCTCTCAATTGTTTTTCCTTATTTTTCCAATAATTGGTATCAGAGCTAGTTCCTTTGAAGAATTTTAAAAGCTTGAGGTGATCTGAGATGGCATCATAAAAGAAGGATAGTCCTATATTTGATGGAGAAAACTACTCATTGTGGAAATCTAGGATGGAGTGTCATTTGAAGTGTATTGGTGAACCTTTTGGAAAATTACAAAGAAAAAATATCTTATTCCTATGGGTGGTCCTTCCACTGCCGATGAGGTTAAAGAGGCTAAGAATAATGTTTGGGCTATAAAAGCTTTGCTAAGTGCTCTAACAGATTCAAAAATGACAAATGTGTTAGGTCTGAAGATAGCTCATGAGATGTGGGCAAAGCTAGAAAATTTGTATGAAGGAGATGTGCATGTGAATATGGCTAAGCTACAAAGTTTGAAAGGCAAGTATGAAAATTTGAAGATGTTTGAAGATGAAAATATTTCTTCTTTATGCAAAAAGTAAATGAAATACCGATGGGTATTAGATGTGTTGGTGGTATTCTATAAGAGGAAAAAAATATGGCTAAGGTGCTCAGATCATTTCCTACCCCCTACAAAGCAAAGGCTCGTGCTATTGAATAATTTAGATCATTGATGAATGTGATAAGGGATACATTGATTGGAAAACTTACTACCTTTGATTTAAGTGAATTTGGTGATTTTGTTCCTAAGATTGAAACTACATTCAAGGCTACTATATCCAGAAGAAAAAAGTAAAGATATGATCCTGGAGAGAGCTCTAGAAATACATCCAAATATGAGGAAGAGATGAAAAAAATTGAATATGAATAGAGAGAAGTAGAAGAGGTGGAAGTACTAATTGTAAAGACATAAGGTAGAGGACAAGGTAAGTTTACAAAGGAAATCTACCTATCAAATGTTTTTCTTGTAGTAAAATAGGTCATTTTGCATCAAGATGTCCTGAAAGAGAACTTCCCTAGATCTAAGCCTTACAAATATAGATTCCAAAAGAAATGTTACTTTGCTGAAGAAGGAGTGACTGATGATGAGTCTGATAAATATGATGGAAATGAAGATGGTTGGGCCTTCATTACTATCAAGGAAAATAGTCCTGAGGCTACTGAATCTACTAAAGTTGAGAAATCCCTTGCATCCAGAATTGAAGAAAAGGATGAGTGGGTCATTGACAGTGGATGCTCACATCATATGACTGGTGATAAAAGAAAATTTATAAGTCTAGAGAAGTATGACGGTGGGGTTGTGAGATTTGGTTATAGCAATGCTTGTGTGATTCATGGCAGAGGATCTATTTTTCTTGGTGGTAAGCATAACACTAATGATGTTCTTTATGTTGAAGGCTTGAAGCACAATCTATTAAGTGTTGGATAGATGGTGGACAAGGGTTATGATCTTTAGTTCAAAGATAGAAGATGCAAGATATTTGGAAGCTCTAGAAATGTAATTGCTTCTGGTAAATAAACAAAAGGTAATATTTTTCACCTGAGTGCTGCTAGTGAAAGCTGTTTAATTGCTTAAGCAGATGAAAGTTGGTTATGGTATAGAAGGCTGTGTCATGTGAATTTTGATAACATTGTCAAAATAATCTCCTCTCAAGCAATAAGAGATCTACCTAAGCTGGTAAAGCCTACTAGCACAATTTGAAAGGAGTGTCAGATGGGAAAACAGACTAGAGTTTCTTTTTAGAGCAGACAACATAATTCAAATGGATTACTAGAACTTGTGCATACTGATCTATGTGGTCCCTCCAGAGTTAGAATTCTTCATGGTGAAAGGTACTTTATGTTGATTATTGATGATTACTCTAGAATGACATGGGTTGCTTTCTTAAGAGAAAAATGTGAAGCATTAGAAAAGTTCAAAAGTTCAAATCCATGGCAGAGAATGAAAAAGGATTGAAAATCAAATGATTAAGGTTAGATAGAGGTGGCGAGTTCACCTCTAGGGAATTCATTCTTTCTGTGATGAGTATGGGATTAGAAGACAATTATCTTATCCCCGAACCCCTCAACAAAATGGTGTTGTAGAGAGGAAGAACATAACAATTTTAGATGTCGCTAGAAAAATAATGATTGAAGGAAATGTGCCTCATATATATTGGAGTGAAGTTGTAAGCAATGTTGTGTACACTTTGAACTGGGTAAAAGTGAATGGTAATATTGGTAAGACTCCTTTTGAGTTATGGTTTGGTTATAAGCCTATTGTTAAATACTTCAAGATCTTTGGAAGCAAATGCTACATCAAGAGAGATGATGATATAGGCAAGTTTGAAGCAAGAAACAATGAAGGAATCTTTCTAGTTTACTCCACTAGAAGCAAGGCATACCGGTGCTATAAAAGAAGACCGAGAAAAAGGGTTGAGAGTGCAAATGTCATAGTTGATGAAGATTTTGCTAAATCATCCAGATATTATGGATATGATTTAGATGAAACTAATACAAACCAAGGGAAGAATGTACAAACACATAATCAACTTCAAATTGTGTAATATGTTCCATATATTCCAGTGGTTCTGGTAAATCAAGTTAGTCATGAAGTAGAGATAAATGCAAGTGCAGAAGAAAGAGCAGAAGAATCAGAAGTTCAAGAGAATCCAAAAACTCCAAGGTATGTAAAGCTAAATCATTTTGAAAATCAAATCATAGGAGACATGAATAAAGGTGTGCAAACTAGAAGAAAGATTGCAAAAGAATATTGCTTGATTTCAAAGATTGAGCCAAAAGATGTAGATGAAGCCTGTAATGGTGAACATTGGATGGAAGCTATGAAGGAAGAATTAATGTAGATTGAAAAGAACAGTACATGGATACTTGTTCCCAGACCAAAGTACAAAAATGTGATTGGTACTAAATGGGTCTTTTGGAATAAGTTGAATGAACAAGGTGAAATGGTCAAGAATAAAGCAAGACTGGTATGTAAAGGGTATTCTTAGATGGAAGGTATTGATTTTGAAGAAACCTTTTCCCCTATTTCCAAAATTGGAGCTGTAAGATTATTTCTTGCTTATGTTGCATATAAGAACTACAAAGTCTATAAAATGGATGTGAAGTCTTCTTTTCTAAATGGTGAATTAGAAGAAGAGGTTTACATTGAGCAGTCAGATGGATTTCAACTGACTAATGAGGAAAACATTGTTTGTTGGTTGAGGAAAGCTCTAAATGGACTCAAGCAAGCCCCCAAAGTCTGGTATGCTAGACTAGACAAATACTTACTGAAGCTTGGATTCAATAAAGGTACTACTGACAATAACTTGTATTTCAAATTGGATCATGAAAAAGAGTTGATTATTGAAGTATTTGTTGATGACATTATTTTTGTTGGAGATGATAATCTATGTATGAAGTTTTCTAATGAAATGAAGAATGAATTTGAGATGAGTATGATTGGTGAGATGAAGTTCTTTCTGGGATTACAAGTTACTCAGTTAGACAAGGGGATCTTCATATCTCAATCCAAATATGTAAGAGAACTACTAAATATGTTTGGTATGGAAGACTCAAAACCTATTGGTACTGCCATGGTAACTGGATGTATGCTGACATAGAATGATGATTATCCCAAGGAAAATAAAACAAGGTATAAATCAATGATTGGTGGATTTCTCTACTTAACTCAAACTAGACTAGACATTATGAATGTTGTGTGTATGGTTGCTATATTTTAGGATGATACAAAAGATTCTCATGTGATTGATGTAAAGAGAAACTTCGGGTATCTAAAAGTAACAGTTGATTTTGGGCTTTGGTATCCTAAGGATGATGATCTTGCATTAAATTCATATACTAATGCGAATTGGGTGGGAGATGTAGGTGACAAGAAGAGTACTAGTGGTGGTGCTTTCTTCCTAGGGAAGAAGCTCGTGTCATTTTTGAGAAAAAATAAAAATTCTATTTCCCTATCTACTGTTGAGGAAGAGTATATTGCTTCTGCAAACAACTATACTCAAGTGATGTGGATGAAACATATTCTGAAAGATATCAGAGTAGTATATGATGAACCCATTTCCATATATTGTGATAACTCAAGTGCTATAAATATTTCAAACAATCTAGTGCTACACTCTAAGACCAAGCATATGTCAATCAAGTTCCACTTTCTGAGGGGGGAAAGTGAATGAGGAAGAAGTCATATTGGAGTATGTGCTTACCAAAGAGCAAGTTGCAGACATTTTCACAAGCCATTGTTGAAGGATACTTTTGAGTATCCCAAAGGGATGCTAGGGGTAATTATCCCTCCTGATATGAATAGGATTCATTAATTTGCATCAATCCATGCATTTCATGATCATATTCTGATATGGATTGATGTTTTTGTGGCTACTACTCAGGGGGAGTAGTTAGATGTGCAAATATGTGGTTCAGAGTTGGCATGTGGAAATATAATGCTTATATTTTCCATTGATGTCAAAGGGGGAGAAGTTTAATGTGAAAAAATATTGCTTATCTAGAGAAGTTCATGCAGAAGAGGTCAAGGAAGAAGAGTCAAGAGCAAGTGTTGATTATGGGTTGGGTTGATGGTGTTTTTCACATCATGTGTTGCCATAGAAAGTGTAGATGTGTGAATAGTCTTCCTATCATTTGATTGAATAACAAAGTGAGAAGAAGGTTAGTGAAGAAGTGAAGAAGGTTTTTTTGTGCTTAATTGGAACTATAATCAGACTTTTGTAGAAGCTATTCTTTTAGTTCATACTCTATGGATCTAATCCATATTGTAGTGTATTGTTGGATAGTGAGCCCTCTTGTAATTGAGTAGTGATCTCTAGGCAGTGTGCCTGAATGCATGTGCATTCCCATTAATCATATACTTTTAATAGGGTATAATATTGTGGACTAACATCCACCATGGTTTTTCCCCTAACAAGGTTTCCATGAAAAAACCTTGTGTTCTCTATGTTTTTGATGTGTTGATTGTTCATGGTTTATTGTTCACTCATCAGATATGAGATTAAGTTAAGTAAATTTTGAAAATTTTAAATATTCTATGACAACTGATTCACCCCCCTCTCAATTGTTTGTCCTTGTTTTGTGAACATTTCCATCATTTCAAAAAATATCTTTGAAAAGGAGTTCAAAACCATTAGAGAGATGTATTTTTCTCAGCAAGAACATTCTTTCACACAAAAAATATTTCCTTTTATCCATTGATGATAATGAAAAGGTTTTGAGTTAATATGATGTTATTAATAAGAAAATATATTTTGAAGATTCTTTGAGGCCCATACCATCTTAGTGATTGGAATTTTCATTATACTCCACTTGTATTTTTTCACCACTCTATAATCAAGTTTTCTACACCTTCAATATCATTTTGGATTCTTAATGTTTCCAAATGCAATAGAAATTTTAGTTTGGTAGAAAAGTGGAACTTGCTAGAGTTTTCTTGCATGCAAATGTGAGATAGAAGGAAGAATTTCTTTATATCACTATGATAGTTCACCATTAAGTACAACTATATGTAAGATGTAACCCCAACTAGAGTAAGTGAGATGAGAAATTAAAACCTAGAGAACTTCAATGAGTCAATGATCTATCCAATGTGAAAGGGAGCTTTTTTTTCTTCTTAGGTTCTTATTACTCTTGATTCTGAAAGATAGATTCCCTAAGTCAAGCTAGGTGACAAAGAATAATATAAATAGCTGCAAGATAAAGTAGTTTTAAGAGACAATTTTTGTCTCTTTAAAGCCTTGGTGACAATGAGAAGGAAAGCATTAGTTCCAGTGGTAGTCCCATGGTGATAAGGTGCAGTAAGAACTAAGGGGAAGAAGATTGTAAAGAAAGTGTATGAAACCCTCAATACAGTAACCCTTGAGCCAAATGGGCCTATTTCTGATTCACATTATGAGTTTTCATCTGTGATTGTACTATTCAAGAAGACTTTTTAACCTTAAGTTATATTTTTTAACAAAAAATGATAGGGATAATCATTTAGGGAAGCCTTTAAGTTATTAGAGGACACTGTCATTCTAAAGTGTCAATCAAAATTTTGAAGTGACTCCTATGATTGTAAAGGATTTACAGCCATATGAAATGAAATAAGACCAACAATGTATAAGGAAAGTCATTGAAAGCTACATCCATTATATTCATGATATTGCTTCATCAAGTAGTATATCTTCAGGAGCAAGACATCTATTAGGAAAAAGATTTCTATAGTAGTAGTCCCTATGTATTAAGGGAATTGAGGTGCCACAGAGATGAATGAATCTAAATAAGTTTCTATAAAAATGAGATACTACCACTTTTCATGAGTTAAAAAAAAGATAGTGATATAGAAAAGGGGAAAAAGCAACTTCTTGTTGAAAGGGCATAATAACCATGTTACTATCATTCAAAGGACAATGAACTTACAAGACTAAAAGGAGGTTGGCACATGCAAAATTTGCAAAGGGTGATAGTGAACATGTTTATAAATGAGATAAAAGAATAGTCCACATTTCAAAGTATTCATCTTCAAGAAGAAATAATCATGCCATAGTAATGCTTAATCAAGTATGATAGAGGGTAATTTGAAGGCTCATTACAAATGGTACCATGGGTGTCAAAGGTTGCCAATTCACAATCATAGATAATGATAGTTTGATGTTTCATGGATAGCTCACAGATCAAAAGACTCAATGAATCTTTAATTTTGATAAAGTATAATCCTTAAATGCTAAGTCCTACACTCCTAAACATGTCATAGATTGGTGGGTGTGTTGCCAAAAATTATATACTCTTGAAGAAAAAGGACAATTTTGCAATTAATTTTGTCCTATTTTAGACACCCATGCATTACTCACCCCTTAAAATGCATTTATAGGCCCCTAATGTTTATTATTTTGGAATTTAAGTCCTATTCCACTCATAAATCATACAAATCCTAACAAGCAATATTCAAATCATTCAAATTCCCCAAAACCCACCTCAAAAATCCCTAGTGGGACTAAGTCACCTAGGGTGGTGACTTAGTCCCTTTTGAGGTATTTTTCACTTTTGAGTGGGAAAATAACTGACTTAATTCAAATTCTCTGTGGATGTCAACCTGTGAAGTTAAAATAATGAATAATTCAGTGTTGATGCCTATAAATACATTTTTTTAGGTCATTTTCATAACATTAAGTCATTTTCATCAAGCAAATTCAAGAGTCAAGAGCCAAATATCTTTCACAAGAATTCATTAGTCTATCTACAACAAAGTTGAAGCTTTAGGGCAGCAAGCTAGGGTTTTTGTAGGTCTTCAAGCTCACTTTTTTTTCAAGATCTTATATTTCAAAGGGTTGATCATGGATTCCTATGGAGAATCATGGAGAAATATAGGTTGAGGAGATGCAAGAAGCCATCAAATAAATCCTAAAGAATTGTTTTCAAAGTGATTCCATCTTCCAGTTTCTCTCTGTGTCACCAAAAAGTGTATAATTTTCTTGATATGGGAATAATTGATGAAAAACTGGACTTAATGAGGCCTTGATTTAGTGTTGTGAGGTGTTTTACACATCCACATTAGGTATTTAGCCCTTGCAAATTGAATAAAATGCATTTATTGATGTCTTGTAAAGGTGTTGTAACACATCTTCACACTTTTGTAAGACCTTAATATCATAATTCACCTAAATAAACTTACCAAGACCTATTTCAAAGTGTTGTAAAGTCTTGTAACAAAATTTCACACTTTCCTAGACTTGTCATCAATATTTACACCTTTCTTATGCTTTAAATGGCCCCTTTATACACTTACATGCCTTAAGTGTCTTGTTGATGAAGAACCCAATAAACATTATTTAAATTATATCACAACTGTCAACATCCACTAAAAAATTTCCAAGTGGAATAAGTTTCCATTGGTGGCGACTTAGTCCCATTTGGCTCAAAAATTAAAATAAATTTAAATTTCTTTTGGGTTTTTATTCCTTAAGACTTAAGGTCAACCTATGATGAGGTGTTTTTGGGAAATAGGGCATAATTGTGTATAAATATAGGGTTTTCCCTCTCATTTGACCTTATTCATAGCTCATCATCATTCATCCATCATTCATCATGTTCTCAAGTCAAGCAAGCTAGGGTTTTATCATTGCAAGTCATCAAGATAGCTTCCAAGGACATTCAAAGGTAGATTCTTCATGTTTTGCTACATAAATTCAAGAACAAACATCATGGAAAGGTATTAACTCCACTGTTGCATGCTTCATTACATTATTTCTTCATTTAGTTTAATTACCTAAAAAGGGGTTTGACCAAGGAAAACCCCCATGCCCTAACATTCAACATTTCTTTCTCTTTCATTGTGTGTTTGTAGATTTAGACACTTTGAGGGCTTGAAGATCATTGTTGATTGGGTTGAAGACTTGTTCAAGACCTCTCCTTTCTTTTAAAGCCAAAATATCAACAAAAAGTCACTTTCAAGCCCAAAAATTAGAGTTTCAGAAGTAGACACCTATTCGGAACCAAAGTGTAGACTGAGGGCTTCCATTTCCACTTTCAAATTTTTAGAAATTCAGAAGTGGACTAAGTCACCAATACTGATGAATTAGTCCCACTGAACCTATTTTTTGGAGGTTTTTGTAGATTTGGATACCCATTTGGTCAAAATGGGTTTCAGGATTCCAAAATCTCTCCACATCATATTTCAGATTCTAGGTGCACCTCTCCAGTTATGTTCAATTATGGGTATGTGTAGGATCATGATGGGCCAAAAATTGGCGATATGATGGGTATGTGGCTGTTGGCTTTTGTTGTACCCAAAATTGATGAAATGAAAAAGGTTTTTAAAGGTGATTCTCAAATTTTCAACAATATAAATTATGTTTTACTTTGAATTTAATAAATAATTATGATTCATTTTCTATTTGAATTATGACTATAGTCCTGATTGATAGGCTAATTGAAAAACATCTATAGCTTTCAAATGGTATCACATTTTTTGAATCTGAGACATGCATCACATTCTATGCTTTGCATACTATAAGGATTAAATAATAATAATAATTTCATGAAGTGACCATATTAGGTGGTGGGACATACACCGTTCTGTATTTTTTTAGAAAGTTGTAATAAAAATTTCATAATTAATTATTGAATCAAAAAAATTAGAGAAAAAAAATAATTTTATCATCAGTAGATTATATATATCTAAAATATTATGAGAAAAATATTATCATTTGTTGTGGTTAGGGTGGTCCGGACAAACACCTATTGTTTTATACTGAAATTTAAGTTCTTTCACGTTTAAATTCAATTTTCTAAAATAGTTACACAAAAAAAAAAAAACTAGTAGTTTAGAAATTGTCACAACTTGCTGCATTCTATTCTTGCATATTTTGAAATAATTTGATAATATTCAAATTTAGTATCAAATAAGAGTTTACGTAACTCTAATTTTTGATTTTATTATTATATAGAGACCCATTTTTCCATGATGGTGTACATGTACTTATTTCATCATTTACTTGCATTTTTAAGGTGTTTTGCACTTATCATAATGTGTTTTTCCAACACTTCACATTTCTTAGGTTTTGCATCATTAGATCATTTCATTTTCATATTAGTGCATTATTACATCATAATTAGGAATATTACATCTCATTTACATTAACTTTGAGTGTAGAAATTTGCATTTTGGACCTCATTCCTTTCTCCTTTAGGTGAAAAACCTAAGAAGGAGCTAAAGGTGGATGGGAATCCAAAATCCATTGTTGTATTTTAATTGAACTTGACTTTAGAATACTTTCTCTTTTATTTGGGACTCCATCATCTAGATATAAACGCATCAACATTGCGTTATGTTATATGCATTCTAGGGTTTAAATTCTGCATTGGTGAAGTGCATATAGTTTGCATCTTTGCGTTTTAAATTGTTAAAGCTTCTAAAAACTGCATTTTTTTTTAGTATTCGGCTCATGCTTGCCTGAACAACATCAAAAGCTCATTGGTACCTAATTTGTTTTGAAAAACCCACGCTGGGACTAAATTCGCATTCTGCGCCATAGTCCTTGCCCAAATTTTAATTTGTTTGCGTTTACTGTCTTAGAAACCTCATTTTGTTGCTTACAAGCCTTCCAGTATATACTATAAGTCGGAGTTTTAGGAATTTTTTTATGCATCTGAGTGAAAACTGTCATTTGGAATTATTCATTTTAAAATCATTTCAATTATGAGCATTTTTGAATCTTAAATCATTACACATTTCTGATATTTTGCATTAGCATCTTAGGTCTGCATCATACAACACAAAAAATATCAAAATCCATCCAAAAAATGTGGAAATTCTTGAAAAAATTCATACTAGGTCAAATTTTCCACCTTGGGCGACTTAGTCCCTATTTAGCCCTAAAATTGCCTTTTATGGAGTTGAAAACCCTATTTTTAAGCTTACGTTTGCTGCCATCAACTACCTGTATCAGTTGGCTAAGTTTCTGTAACATGCATGTCATTAGATCTAGTCTAAATTAGGTCATTTCATGCATTGTTTAATTTCAAATTTGCATCTCCAAAATTTCATCTTCTAGGTTGATGCATAATGTAATCAGAAAATTACCTTATTTACATCTGAAAATTGTATTTAAACATTTCGTTTTAAGTCATTGCATTTCACTTTTCCATGATAGCATGTTTTCTTTCAAGAGATGTATTTTTTATTTTGTTAAAAATAGAACGCATATATACAACATACCCTCTTATGAGTTCAATTTTGATTACAATGATGAGGTCATTAAGAAATGTGTTCAAACCATTGACACAATCATTACTTTTACATTTCCCATTAGTGATAATGGTAGCGTAGACAATCATAACAATCATACTTGTTCTTCTCCTTATACCTATCCTATTCATGATGAAGGTATCTTGGTTAAGAAACATATAAGCATTGTGGGTCTTGATTGTCCATCTCCTCATTCCCCTTTGGAAGATATTAGAAAACAAGAGGTTAAAATCATAGAAAAATTTCTAAACATCACCTTACCTAGTCTCCATAACCATGACCATCAACATTTTCCTTCTCCTAATATCCCTCCTTGATGCAAAGAGGATAGGTTAGTGCTAGAAGATATCCCTATTAAGAGTCTTGCATGAGACCCTTGACCCTCCCTTCCCTAATGCTCCTACCATTTGGGACAATCTATTTGAAAATCATAGTGGTTCTTCTCTTGATGCCTACCCCACTTGTGAGGAATCTACTTTACATCCTTCAAAATTGGGTGACCATATTGCAAGCTCTCCTATTAGGGTAGATAATATGGAACAAAAGTATGAGACCTTTGAGACAATGGACAATCAAATAGAGTCTTCCCCTAACCTCCCCACTATCAATAATAAAACATATTGAACCATTACTAACTCCCAAGTTATTTGCAATTAAGCTATTTTGGAAGAACCAAGCCTTACTTGTCAAGAACATTTGATTAGTAGTTCTACTTAAGACTCTTCTCCTAGGGATAATATCATGGTTCTAGCAAATGGTAAATATAGTAAGGTGTCTTCCTTAGATAAACATGTGATTCTAGATTTCCCTTTATTATAGATACACCAAACCAACACCATTGTGGTTATGAATGTGCAAGTGTCCATTTGATCCCCCTCTATAAATGTTACTCATACATACCCTGTGGGACATCCTAAGAATCCCCTCATTCTCTACCCACCTTCACACAAACAAAAAACTCAAAAAAAACCTGAACTCATCCTTTATCCACCATCACACCAACCTTCAACTCAACACAAACCAAAATTCACCCTCTACCCACCTTAGAATAATGTGTCACAACAATCAAGTCATACTACCATTGATCATACATATCACACTAGAAACAATCCGTCCCCACAACAACCAACCCTGACTTCCCTACCTTTGCCTAATTTTCCTCCTACTCCTCGATTAAGGGAATACGATCTCATTGAACAACTTAAGAGCACTCTCGTAAAGATATCCCTTTGGGATCTTCTTCAAAATTAACTTACCTATCACACTATGCTTCAAATAGCCTTACAAAAAATTCCTATCCCTTCTAATGTGCAACCAAATGAAATAGCCTCTATAATTCAAGGATTGAATGCTGACATTGTTTTCCACCAAAGTGAACTCCCCCCTTTGGAAGTGCAAAAATAAAATGATTTTTTCATAATCCTATCTCACTACAAAAGAATAGGGGTAAAGTGAACCCTTGTTGAGAATGGCTCATCCCTTAATGTGTGTAGTGTAAATCTTTTGGATAGGTTGCATGTGGACAAATCAGAAATTCAACCTGATTCCTTGTCTATCTAGGGATTTGACAATGTAGGAAAACAACCTCTTGGTGTGATCACTTCACCTCTTAAATTTGGGGAGGTTACATTGGATACACCAATTCATGTTATGCCTAACAATCTTTCCTGTAATTTCATTTTAGGCAGACCATATGCAATGAATGGTGTGCCTTCTACTCTTCATCGTAAAATGAAATACATCAACAAAAAAGTATACACACTTGACATTGATCCCAAGCCTTATAGTGTCCTACAACTTGAGAAAAACAAAGAAAACCCCTTGAACACATCCACATCAACTAAATAAGTGGAACCTACACAACAAAACAACTAGACAATGATTGGGGTTCCTTAAACTTCACACAAACACTCATGGACAAGTACAGAGATTCAACTGAGGGAAATGAAAACATAGTCATGACAATGAAAAACTTAGAAGACCCTTCAAAATCATCCACCTCAACCACTTTAGACCAAAATGTAACAAATTACACAACAACCTTTGACAAACAAAACACCAAACAACCACCTAATTCAAAAGAAATGAAAAAGCTTTATGGCAAAGGTTATGAGCTTATGAAATAACTTGGATACAATGGAAAAGGATGTGGTGCTAATGAATAAGGTATTTTCAACCCTATCAATCCTATTGTACAACAAACAACTCATGGTCTTGGTTATTGTCCTTTGATAGAAGTCACCAAGCCTTCACTCAACATCAACAGTATTACAAAACATCCTTCTACGACAATAGACAATAGTAGTCTTGAAAGTCATCCTTTACAAAACATCAAACAAAAAATAAACCTTTGTTTAATATCAATTTCATCTCACAAAACACTAATAAATTGAATTCATTAGATATTACACACTCCTATAAAGGAGATCCCAAAATATTGCACTCTAAATAGTCTTGTGTAGGTATTACATCTTGTACATCTAAGCAGGAGATATCTTTGTCACACAATACAAGAACATCTAGCATTAATCAAGAGGGTATCTTGTCAAGACTTCTCCAAGATCACTTGATCACCCTTCCTCCAATAACTTGAAATAAATTATATTATAAGACTTCATCTTGTACCTATGATAGAGTTCATGGTCACTCCCCTAATGAATGTAAGGCTTTGAGTAGTAAAATACAATATTTTTGGGAGTTTGGTATTCTTCCTTCTATGGGGGCACCTACTTCCTCTACTTGATACTTATTTTCACTCTAGCATTGTTTTAGCTCACCCTTATTCTACACTTAGTGGGGGAAAGGGGTTATGTAGCCTTGTCCTTGTATGCCACTTTTCGTTGCCTCTTTTGGCTAGCCGTTAACCTTTCATGAAGATATAAGAGAAAGCTTTGTTGCTGTAATTAATTATTTAATTACACTTTAGTATAAGTTTACGTAGGCATATTTTATTTCCTAGGTTAATTATTATCCTTAGCTTATTGAGCTTTCTTTTTGCTCAAGATAATATTAGGGTTGTTTTTTCTTGCTTTATTGCATCATTGCATTTTTTAAGGCTTTTGTATTATTTGTAAAACAATTACTTTCAATAATCAACATAGCTGATTTTTGCTTGCACAAGTTTTCTCTAAGGGTTTAGATAACATCTTTCATTTTTGTTCTGAATATCTATTGCATGTGATAGATGATTGCTTGTAGGTGATTCTTGGGGACTGTGAAGTTGGTTTTTCAAAGGTTTACATAACATCTTTCATTTTTGTTTTGAATATCTGTTGCATGTGATAGGTGATTGCTTGCAGGTGATTCTTGGGGACTGTGAAGTTGGTTTTTCAACTTCTACATGGTATCAGAGCTCCAGATCTATTGTTGCATGTTTGTGATCTGAAGATATTCTCTCAGAGTGTATTTTTTTGTGCAAGGGTTTCAAGTCATGTTGATTTTTGGTAAATTTGGGGGTAGCCTAATTTTCTATGGATTTTTGGGCCAAACAGATGTCGCCATCGCAATTAGAGCATCCAAAAACCCCAGAAATGCCTTTTGTTTCGTCGATTTTGGTGAAAGTTAAAAAAAGGCAAAAAAAATTAGCCCCAAGCTCCTACGACCCCAAGGTACAGTTTTTGAGGCTAAAAAAAGGAAATCAAAAATCAAAATTTTTTTATTAAAAACTCTGCAGCCACTTAAAAGGGCAGCGCCACCACTACCCAGTCAAGCGGTCACCGGAGGACCACCCAACCAGCGGCGCCACCCCATACAACCACTGTTGGTCTGCCTAAGTAGCCCCCGCGGGCTTTAAAGCTCTAGCCAATGATTATATTGTCG